>AWOL01S0097973.1:4045-22793 GCA_000715115.1 Nicotiana otophora
ACCCCGACATGGCTAACATCACCGTCTTAGCATGACAATCCATGATAGTGTGATATGAAGATAACCAATCCATGCCCAAAATCATATCAAAGTACTGTATTAAGTAATAGAAGGTCATTCCTAGTCTCATAGCTCAAAATAGTGACCAAAAAAGAACGATAGACCCGGTCTACCATAATAGAATCCCTAACTGGTATAGACACATAAGCAGGAGCACTCAAACTATCACGAGACATATCCACATATGAAGTAAAAGAGGATGACACATACAAATAAGTGGAACTCGAATCAAATAGAACTGATGCATCTTTATGGAAAACCTGAACAGTACTTGTGATGAATGTATCAGACGACTTCTTCTCAGGTCTAGCTATAAATTCAGAGAAATGGTGTTGTGCCCCACCACTCTATCCTCCACATCTCAGACCGCCTCTCACTAGCTGGCCTCCACCTTTAGCTGTCTAACCCCTCCCCCTAACTGGATGGGCAGGTGGTAGAGCTGGTACTAAAACTATGGAATGAGTATGCTATTGTGTCATGCTGCTCTATGACCTAGGTCAAAACATAGCGACATGCCTCAATTCCCTAAAATTATAACAAGCCCTCGACTGAAATGACTGTTGACCCTAGAACTGACCCTAGAACTAACCCTGATGGTCGGAATAACAACTGTAACATCTCTGAATTGGTGGTGCACTTATGGGATCTAAATGTGCACTGCATGCTAGATGCTCAGGACAAGACTCATAAGAACCACCACTACCCAAAGCACTATGTGATACCCGAAGCGTTGAATTAACCGGACTGATATGATGGACGCCACCAAATGAACCTCTGGCTCCAGACGAGGCATAGCTGAAACAACTGAAATCCTCTCAATCTGCCTAGCGATCTCCACAACTCGAGTGAACGAAATATCATCCTCAGTCTCCCTGGCCATCTGTAGGCTAATGCCATAAGTAAGGGCATCTATAAACCTTTATACCCTCTCCCTCTTCGTAGGAATCAAGATAACTACATGGCAGGATAAATCTATAAATCTGGTCTCATACTGAGTAATGTTCATGCTACCCTACTAGAGGTGCTCAAACTAACTACAGAAGTCCTCTCTCTGGGTAAAGGGGATAAGCTTCTCCAAGAATAACTATGAGAACTGCGCCCAAGTGAAAGGAGGTGAACCTGTTAATCTGCCTCGAACATACTCCTTCCACTAAATTTTGGTAGATCCATGCATCTAAATCACTGAGAAGTCAACTCAGTTGGACTCCACTATGACCATATTACGCAATACCTCATGGAAACAATCCAAGAAATCCCGGGGGTCCTCAAAAGGTGTACCACGAAAGCGAGTGGGAATCAACTTGGTGAACTTGTTCAACCTCTTTAGCCCCTTGTCTAACATCGCGGGTCCATTCTCGAAATGTGTGGCAATAATATGCTAAACTACTCTAACCGGTGGAATTTTTGGAGTCTAATACACGTGAACCATCTCGTCTAGAGTGTGAGTAGTGGAAGTTTGGGCTCCTCCCCCAGCCTGAGAGACGGTTGATGCCATAGGGAATACATCAGCCTGGGACACACTCTTTATATAGAAAGAAAGTGAAATTTCCGAACTCCTTCTAGCCTCTAGAGGATAAGAACACACGTCTCTGTACCGATCCTCAATACTCTACTAAGCTTGCTCATGACTCGTAAGACCTAGGCAACCTAGCGCTCTGATACCAACTTTTCACGATCCAAAATCCCAATCAATCAGGGTTGTAATGGTGTCTAACGCTGCTTGCTAGGCAAGCCAACACAAAAGATAATACGAAAAAGTAAAGTATTAAATATTTGACAACTCATCAAAAACACAACATAAAAACAGCTTTGAAATAGCATAGTAAAGTTCTAAAACCATTAACTACCATAAGCCACCCCAAGATTAGGTGTCACAAGTACATGGGCTTCTAGATCCAACTGAATACAAGGTTCTGAAAGAAATGCAATAATGTCTGAATAAAGTGGGAAAAGTACAATAGAGGTGAGATAATGACTTAAGGTCTACAGACAGGATGCAGCCCTATCTTGAATCACCAACACAGTATTTGCTAAGCACCTCTCGGGGCTCCGCTATTACCAATGTCAAGATTTGCACAAGAAGTACAGAAGTATAGTAATAGTACAACCAACCTAATGTGCTCCATAAGTGTCCAGACTAACCTCGACGGGGCAGTGACGTGGCTATAACAATACACTTACAAAAAACATGTACAATTATATATATTTATAAAAGAATAGCAAGTAAAGAGTCAAATAAAACAACGGAGTAGATGTAAGTATAGGGCACAATAAACAGAACATTAAATAAGGAATCATGAAGTAAACCACTTTCCAAGATGTGCAGTAAAACCATCAAGTCAAAATTCACATTACCAAATATCAAGTAAAATAACGAATGTAACAAACTCGCACAACATCACCCTTCATGCGTTTACCCTCATCCTCATATCAGAAAAATGCAAGTGAACAACATCACCCTTCGTGCTTTTACTCTCATTCTCACGTGATCATAAAACAATACATATTTATGGCATCACCCTTCTTGTTTTAACCTCTCATGGTAAATAAGAATGTGCACGACATCACTCTTCGCGCTTTTATCCTTACATTCACTCAATCAATAATATTAATATAAAAATTAGGCACGGCAACATCCTTTGAGCTTTTCACTCTTCCCCACAAAGCAACAATAACAACCCAAAGTATCAGACAAGGTTGGAAGGAAATCTCAACCTCAATGATATTGTTAGAATAAGCAAACTCAATTTTCAGTATCACAATCATTTCAACATAAGCAGTAAACATGAAAGCGAATAGTCAAAGAATAAATAATCTATTAAGGCATAGAAGACATAGTAAATGAAACAAGATGGTACAGATAAGGCCAACTCCACCCGCATGCTTTAACCCATGACAATGCATACACTCACCTTGCATATACACCCTCCCCACACATAATTCACATAGTAAATAGACCAAACAAGTCCTAATTCCCTCAAGTCAAAGTAAACCACAACACTTGCCTTTTTCAGAGTCAAATCAATAATAAACCACGTCTTTTCATTTAGAACAAGCCTCCAAACAAATCTAATGCTCCCAAATATAGTTCAAACAATTCGAAACAAGCTTAATAATCTACCCACGAGTGAAAAAGTTCAATCTTTAATGAAATTAGAAAAGACAACCCCGAGATCGCTTTGTCACAATCTGAGATTCAAACCAAATCCCGAATACACATTCACCCCCGAGCCCGTATATGTGATTTGTTTCAAAATCTAACCTCAAATCTAGGTCTAAATCTCAAGTTTTACCAACTTCCTAAATTCTACCCAAAACCCATATTTTTTACATTTAAACTACTAAATATAAGGATAAAGATCAATGGGTGGTTGTTGAAATACATCAAAACTAGTTGAAAAGCACTAAACTAGGAAAATGGGATGAAAATCTCTTCAAATATCCCTCCAATCCTTGTTATAGGTCTCAAAAATGGTGGAAGATAATGAAATCTTATTTTCAGCTTTTAATTTAACTAGGTGNTAACAAACTCGCACAACATCACCCTTCATGCGTTTACCCTCATCCTCATATCAGAAAAATGCAAGTGAACAACATCACCCTTCGTGCTTTTACTCTCATTCTCACGTGATCATAAAACAATACATATTTATGGCATCACCCTTCTTGTTTTAACCTCTCATGGTAAATAAGAATGTGCACGACATCACTCTTCGCGCTTTTATCCTTACATTCACTCAATCAATAATATTAATATAAAAATTAGGCACGGCAACATCCTTTGAGCTTTTCACTCTTCCCCACAAAGCAACAATAACAACCCAAAGTATCAGACAAGGTTGGAAGGAAATCTCAACCTCAATGATATTGTTAGAATAAGCAAACTCAATTTTCAGTATCACAATCATTTCAACATAAGCAGTAAACATGAAAGCGAATAGTCAAAGAATAAATAATCTATTAAGGCATAGAAGACATAGTAAATGAAACAAGATGGTACAGATAAGGCCAACTCCACCCGCATGCTTTAACCCATGACAATGCATACACTCACCTTGCATATACACCCTCCCCACACATAATTCACATAGTAAATAGACCAAACAAGTCCTAATTCCCTCAAGTCAAAGTAAACCACAACACTTGCCTTTTTTCAGAGTCAAATCAATAATAAACCACGTCTTTTCGTTTAGAACAAGCCTCCAAACAAATCTAATGCTCCCAAATATAGTTCAAACAATTCGAAACAAGCTTAATAATCTACCCACGAGTGAAAAAGTTCAATCTTTAATGAAATTAAAAAAGACAACCCCGAGATCGCTTTGTCAAAATCTGAGATTCAAACCAAATCCCGAATACACATTCACCCCCGAGCCCGTATATGTGATTTGTTTCTAAATTTAACCTCAAATCTAGGTCTAAATCTCAAGTTTTAGCAACTTCCTAAATTCTACCCAAAACCCATATTTTTTACATTTAAACTACTAAATATAAGGATAAAAATCAATGGGTGGTTGTTGAAATACATCAAAACTAGTTGAAAAGCACCAAACTAGGAAGATGGGATGAAAATCTCTTCAAATATCTCTCCAATCCTTGTTATAGGTCTCAAAAATGGTGGAAGATAATGAAATCCCATTTAAAGCTTTTAATTTAACTAGGTGTCAGGAGCTCTTCGCGTTCGCAAAGCACCTGTCACGTTCGCGAAGTACACATGACAATTGGAGTTGTCGTGTCTATGAAATACACATGCCAATTGGACTTGTCGCATTCGTGAAGTACACATGCCAATTACGAGGTCCTCATCGCATTCGCGAAGGCATCACCCGAGCAAAGCCTCCGTGTTAGCGTTTAGTAGGTCGCATTCGCGATGTAGACCCTATCTTCCCTATCTCCCCAAGCCTACGTGTTCGCGTGAGGTCATCTGCGTTCATGAAGGACAATCACCTCAATCCTCCGCATTCGCGAGCTTTACCTCGCTTCGCGTAGAACACCCTACCCAGTCCCATGTTTTCCTTGCGGGTTCGCGGTAGTGGCTCCAAAATAGCGAAGCACTGTGATACACCAGTAAGAACCAGCAAATTATACAAGGCCAATAATAGTCTAAAATCTATACGAAACTCACTTGAGTCCCGGGCTCCAATTCCAACATTCACGCAAGTGTAATAATATCATACAAACTCGCTTGCTCAAGTCATCAAAATAGCATCAAATATCAAGAATCGATCATTAAATCTTAAGCTTTTTTAATGTTTAAAACTCGTATTCCAACCTTCCACATAACACGCCGAAATGCCCCCGAGTTTCCCGAGACCTCAACCAAACATGTGTACAAGTTAAACGTACTACTAAGAACGTCAACCGTGGTCAATTCTACTTGTTTTTAAAGTCAAAAATCATGCAGCAAGAAAAAGCTTTTCGAAAAACAACATACACAAGACATATAACATCAAATTAAGCCATGATGGATCTCGGAATACATAAATAAAGGCTAGTACTCAACACAACCTATCGGGTCATCACAAAATAAGTCACAAATGCTAAACGTAAGAAGGATCTAGTGAAGGCAATGCACTACTTACCCCTTATATCAAGGTTAAAGAGGTTGTATACATGAATGAGCTCTGCTCCTAATATGAGATTGCACTATGAACATAGAAGGCTAGATAGTGCTCTATACCATCCGTTAGATGGAGAAGCATGGAAACATTTTGATAGGATATTCCCAAACTTTTCTAGTGAATCAAGAAACATTAAATTGGAATTATATGCTAATGGATTCACTCCATTTGCAGTCTCTGTTGCACCATATTCATGTTGGCCGTTATTTGTTACACTGTATAATATTCTACATGAGTTGTGTATGACAAGTCCATATTTGTTTCTAACTTGTATTGTTCCAGGTCCACACAATCAAAAAGAATTGATTGATTTATACAAGCAGCCCCTGATTCATGAGTTTAAGTTATTGTGGCATCAATGTGTGGAAACATATGATATATCAACTAAGCCAAAACATCAGATTGTGTGCTTCTTTAATGTGGATTATAAATAATTTTTCTGCTTATGGAATGATGTTTGAGTGGACAATTGCCAGAAAGTTAGCTTGCCCAACTTGTATGGCAGATACAAAGGCATTCACTTTGAAACATGGAGGTAAGAACACATGGTTTGACTATCATCGCCGCTTCTTGCCAATGGATCATGAGTTTAGGAGCAATACCAGTGCTATTATGAATAAAAAACCTGATTATTAGGAGCCACCGCATGTCTTGTCACCTAAAGAGACTTGTAATAGAGTTTGGAATCTACCTAAGGTAACATAGTATCCATTGTCAAATAAATTACTGGGTTATTGTATAACACACAACTAGACTAACCAGAGTATATTCTTGGAGTTACCTTACTGGAAGCACAATATTATTCAGCATAATCTTGATATCATGCATATCGAGAAGAAATTTATTGATAATTTCTTCAATATTGTGATGGATGTCAGCAACAAAACAAAAGATAACTTGAAGGGAAGGATAGACTTGAAAGAATATGGTATGCAAAGTGACTTGTACTTGACATACTTGAAAAACAAGATTCAGAAGCCTAACGCCTATTACACATTCACTTTGGATGAGAGAAGAGAGATTTCTGATTGCATTAACTATGACGACCCGATAAGTTATTTTGAGTAATAACATTAATTTCTGCATTTCGAGACCTATATTAGATTCATTTTGTGTTTCTTGATTTGCGTGCATGGTCCTTGTCATTTTGCTGGAAAGTTTTTATATAAAAATTTGAAGGAACAAAGATTTTAGGCTTAAAATGGGACATGAGTTGACCACGATCAACATTCTTGGTTAATGACCTCGAATCTGATAGGGGTTGTGCCCTTTGCAAATGTAAAAAACAGGTCGCAAATGCGACCCCGAGTTTTCGCTTTTACAATAATTTTGTTGCTCTTGCGACTCGGGTACTGGGATAGAGGTCTTCGCAAATGCGAAGGAGGTACCACATTTGGGATGGATTAGTGGTTCGCATATGCGGATATTTAGTTGCATTAGCAACATCTCAGGTGCAGTGACTGTGATCGGAAATGCGATCAGAGTCTTGCATTTGTGAACAAGGCTTCGCAAATGCGATATCTGCAGCAAGGTAAAAGAGGGGCAAAACGGGACTTAGCTTATTTTACACCATCTCTCAACCCTGAAAACTCTAGAGGCAATTTGCTTGACAGCCTTTCTTCTTAAAATCAATGGTAAGCAACTCTAATCCACTTGTATTCAATTTCCTGTGACTTTTCATGAGTTTTTTACATCAAATCTAGGATGTTTATGGAAGATATTAGGAATTTGGGTAGAATTTATGGAATTTGAAGAAAATGAGATTTAAACCTCAAATTGCAGTCAAATTTCGAAACAAATCACAAAATCGGGCTCGGGGTGAATGGGTAATCAGATTTCGAACTTTGACCAAGCAATCCTAGTGTTGACTTTTTCAAATTCATCAAAGATTGAACCATTTTCATTCGCGGGTAGTTTTTAAAGCTTATTTTGAAGTGTTTGAACGATATTTGGCTAGATTTGGTTGGTTTGAAGTCTTGATCCAAAGTAAAAATTGTGGTTGATTATTGAGTTAGTTGCGTAAAGAGGTAAGTGTCGTGTCTAAGTTTGATTTGAGGGAACTAGGACTTGTTGTTCTATTTTTTACGTCAATTATATAGGAGTGTATATGCCTTTTTGTGGGTTAAAGCATGCGAGTTGGGCAATTTACATTCACGTCTTCATTTATTCCATGTTATCGCTTGTTACGTGATTTAATTACTATATGTTCTTGCTTGTTATCTATGCTTCACTTGTTATCTGTTATTTAGTTGTTACTAGTTTCGAGTTGTTCATTTCTCACTCAATATATGCTTACCTGCTACATGCTCCTACTTGCTTTAATTGTATATTTTCGTTGTCTCACGTTTTACTTGCTTTCATCTTCCTTATATTACTAGATGCACTTCATTACGTTATTCCATATTTGTGATATGGTTAGCTATTTATGTATTAATATATTGGCAATGTTTTGGATTACGAGATATTGGCTATTCACCGTTTGTACTGGTAGTTCCTTAATGTTCCGCTCATTTTATTTCCCTTTTGGTGTTGAGCTCGCGTAGCTAGTTGTGTCAAATTGTTATGTTAATGCGTTGATATTGGGAACGGGTTGCGCGCTACAACAATATGGAAATGAATTTATATTGGGATCGAGTTGCACGCCACAATAGATAATGATATGATATGATATTGGGATCGGGTAGCACTCCGCAACAGTAATTGTGTTAAACATTGGGATCGAGTTGCATGCCGCAACAATTATTATATTAAGTGTTGGAATCGGGCTACGCGCTGCTACAGAGTATGATGTGTTGTAGTTGTTTATAGTTTTATAGTTTTATCTTGGTACTATGTTATGAGATTTGAGATCATGTTATTTTGTGGCCCTCTGGTAGTTGACCTTCGGGTCCGTGTTTAAGAGTTTACTATTTTAACTATATTTTCGTATTCTATTATTATTATTATTATTATTATTCGTATAGGGTTATTGTGAGTGTCTTGTCATAGCCTCATCACTACTTCATTGAGATTAGAATCGACACTTACACAGTGTATTGGGTCGATTGTACTCATGCTACACTTATGCACTTCTTTTGCAGATCCCGGTGTTGGTCCCGACGTAGAGGAGCTTTGCCCGAATCGACTTGCTCGGGAGACTTAAGGTAGATCTGCTGTCATTCGTAGTCTCTGAAGTCCCCTTATTTACTTTTGTTTCAAATAGTTGTATTTTGTTCAGAATTTATTTCTAGTACTCTAGTTGCTCATGTATTTGTGACTCCAGATTTCTGGGATATGTTTAGACTGCGGTACATTTGTATTTATCAATTTCAATTTATTTCAGTTTCGTATTGTTAAGGCTCTACTTTGAAATTGCTAAAAATAGTTAATAAATTTACTAAGGTTGGATTGCCTAGCCCCAAAGTTGGGATGTTGGGTCATGACAAGTTGGTATCAGAGCACTAGGTTGGCTATGTCTCGCGAGTCATAAGCAAGTTTAGTAGAGTCTGGAGGATCAGTATAGAGACATCTGTACTTATCTTAATATCATATCTTTCTTTCTATATCATGCGACTTTATTCTATCATAGATGTTTGAACCATTCTATTCTGGTTCCCTCACATATAATGAGGATACGTACAATATCCATAACCGGGCAGGAGCCGGAGCCCCAGGTTGCAGCCACTAGTAGGGGTAGGGGCTGGGGGCAAGGCCGAGGCCGAGGTCGAGGTAGGGGCAGAAGTATAGGTAGAGGCAGAGGTAGAGATCATCATGAGAAAATGGAGCAACACCTATTACTGAGCCTCAGATCGACCAGGAGGAGGAGATCCATGTTATCACCATGGCAGCTGGACCAACTCAGGTCTTAGAGAGGTTCATTGCCACTTCTATACTTTATGACACTCTAGTGCGCTTAGTAGGCCTTATGGGTTCCTGTAGCACCAGCCATCTCTTAAGCTTGGGGAGGAGCCCATACTCTCGATACTCACACTTCAGAGTAGATGGCTCCCACATATTAGACTCTGGTGGTTTTTTCAGTTGTAGTAGTGCAGTGCGTGTTTGCTACACAGCCCAGGGAGAGACATGTTGTGTCTTCAGAGGTGCTGAAGAGGTTAGACAAGTTAACCAAGCTCTTTCCTATTCATTTTGGTAGTGCACATTCTAAGGATCCACAAGATTAGTTGGACTGTTGCCACGAGGTGTTGCCCCATATGGGTATTGTGGTAGGACTATGTTCGAGGCAGGCCAGCAGGTTCATCTCCACTCACCTAGATCAATTTTCACCCCTATTCTTGGAGAAGTTTTTCCCTTTTACTCTGATAGAGGACTTCCGCAGCCAGTTTGAGCATCTATAGTAGGATAGCATGACTGTTGCCTAGTACAAGACCAGATTTGTGAACCTATCTCGCCATGCAACTATCTTGATCCCTATTGAGAGGGAGAGGGTAAGGAGATTCATAGATGGTCTTACTTTTGGTATCGCGTTGTAGATGACAAGGGAAACTGAGGATGATGTTTCTTTATTTTCGTGTGTGGTCTGCGTCGTTTTCCAGAAAGTGTTTACATAAACATTTAAAGAAAAAGTGATTTTAGGCTTAAATTGTGACTTGAGTTGACCACGGTCAACATTCTTGATAAACGATATCGGATCGATGTTTTAAAGATTCTTGTAGGTTCATATACTATTTTTGGACTTGTATGCATTTTTGGTTGGGGCCCGAGGTGACGCAAGCGCATTTCAGTGCATTGTGTGGAAAATTGTGAAAATGTGTTTTTGCAAGCTGAAAATCATGAGTTTTGATGATCGATTCATGTTATTTGATGTTATTTTTATGCTTTGAGGTAGCAGGCACGTTTTTAGGACGTTATTACACTTTTGTGCATGTTTGGTTTGGAGCCTGAAGCACTCGGGTGAGTTTCAGATGCATTGAATAATGATTTGAAACTGCCGGTGTCCAGCAGTTGCTGGTGTCTGATTGTATGTCTTGCAATTACGTGGACCTGTTCGCAATTGCAACTCCTGCTTTTGTGAAGTTGGACTCGCAGATGCAATTATCGGCTGGAGGTGGTGCTCTTCTCAATTGCGAAGAACATGTCATAAATGTGATCCCGAGTTTTCGCTTTTGCGACAATTTTGTCGCTTTTACGAGTGAGGTCCTGGGCTAGAGGTCTTCGCAAATGCAAAGGAGGGACTGCATTTGTAATTGGTTAGTGGTTCGCATATGTGAACATGTAGTCTCATTTTAACATCTCAGTTGTAGTGACAATGATCGCAAATGCGATTAGTCTCGCATTTGTGGAGGGTCGCATTTGCGAACAAGGCTTCGCAAATGCGCTGTCTGCAGCTAGGTAAAAGAGGGGGAAAATGGGACTTTGCTCATTTTACACCATTTCTCAACCCTAAACACACTAGAGACGATTTTCTTGAGAGCTTTTCTTCCTAAAATCATTGGTAAGCAACTCTAATCCACTTTTTCAATTCCTCATTACTTTTCATGAGTTTATAATATCAAATCAAGGATTTTTCATGGTAGAATCTAGGAATTTGTGTAGAATTTAGGAATTATGAGAAAAATGAGATTTAGACCTTCAATTGTTGTCGGATTTCAAAACAAATCACATAACTGTGGTCGGGGGTGAATGGGCAATCTGATATTGGCCTGGATCTCGAATTTTGACCACCAAGGGGGCCCAGGGTTAACTTTTGTTAACTTTTTCAATTTCATCAAAGAATTAACGTTTTTCGTTCGCGGGTAGTTTTTAAATCATATTTTGAATTGTTTGAACGATATTTGGCTAGATTATTTTGGTTTGGAGGCTTGTTCGAAACGAAAAGCCATAGTTGATTGTTGAGTTGGTTGCACAAAGATGTAAGTGTCGTGTCTAACTTTGATTTAAGAGAATTAGGACTTATTGGTCTATTTGTTACGTGAATTATGTGTGAGAACGGAGTATATGCGAGGTGATGAGTATATATGCATGGTTATGGGTTAAATCATGTGGGTTGGACTATTTACTTTCACGTCTTCATTTATTCCATGTTATCTCTTGTTACATGCTTTAATTTCTACATGTTCTTACTTGTTATCTGTTCGTTTACTTGTTATTTGTTATTTATATGTTACTTATTTCGATTTGTTTATTTCTCACTCAGTATCTTCTTACTTGCTACATGTTCCTACTTGCTTTAATTGTATGTTTTCTTTGTCTCATGTTTAACTTGCTTTCATTGTCCTTATATTACTTGATACACTTCATTATGTTATTCCGTGTATGTGAGCCATTTAGTTATTTCTACATTAATGTATTGCCAAGTTTTTGGATTACGAGATATTGGTTATTCCGGTTTATACAGGTAGTTCCTGTCACAACCCAATTCTTATTATAGGCCGTGATGGCGCCCAATGTCACCGTCTGACAAGCCAGCGGTGAACTATCAACTTAATTATTTATTGTATTACTTTTGAAATCACGAGTTTTATTAAATAAAGGAAATTAATGCGGAGAAAACCATGGAGATATAAAGATTTAACATAAAAAGGAAATAGTGACAATATTAAACAGAACCATAACATCTTCTATTAATTCCCAAAACCCTGTGTCACGGGTGCACGAGTAATCTAGTCGAATATACAAACCACTATAACTATTGTTTGATATGAAATAGACAGAGATAGTAAATGCAACAAGAAGGAGACTCTGTGGGCTGCAGATCGGAGCATGGCCGGGAGTAGCTTACCACTAAGTCTCTGGATAATGAGTATGTGCACCCAAATGACCACCAGATGTACCTGCCTTAGTACTTGCACAATGAATGCAAAAGTGTAGAATGAGTATATAATCAAGGCATACTCAATAAGTATCTGGTCTAATGTAGAAGAAATAGTGACGAGGGGTCTACATCGACACTTACTTGTGGTCCAATAAATAAAGTACATAAATTATAAGTAGGCATGAAATACAACAGTAATAATGGAATAAGANACAATATTAAACAGAACCATAACATCTTCTATTAATTCCCAAAACCCTGTGTCACGGGTGCACGAGTAATCTAGTCGAATATACAAACCACTATAACTATTGTTTGATATGAAATAGACAGAGATAGTAAATGCAACAAGAAGGAGACTCTGTGGGCTGCAGATCGGAGCATGGCCGGGAGTAGCTTACCACTAAGTCTCTGGATAATGAGTATGTGCACCCAAATGACCACCAGATGTACCTGCCTTAGTACTTGCACAATGAATGCAAAAGTGTAGAATGAGTATATAATCAAGGCATACTCAATAAGTATCTGGTCTAATGTAGAAGAAATAGTGACGAGGGGTCTACATCGACACTTACTTGTGGTCCAATAAATAAAGTACATAAATTATAAGTAGGCATGAAATACAACAGTAATAATTGAATAAGACATGGTAAATAACATAATCCTTCAACATAATGATAGGTTGAAATCCTCAAAGTATCGTGTGCTATCTCAAATAGATAAGGAATATCAAGTAAACACCATGTTTCAAATCAAAATAGAAATCTCATCTATATTCGGATTCCTAGTGATTATTACGCACGAATTATGCCGAGGCTATACGGCCCGATCCACAATAATCTTGTAAACTGTCGAGGGTCGACCGGTGCGAAGCATAGATGCATCTCAAATATAGTGCCTAGGTTGTAAGACCCAATACATTATGTTATTTCATAGCACTGCCGAGGCATATGACCCGATCCATAGGAATAGAGAATCTCTTCAAACCGCGAGTAAAATAATTATAGCACAAGGATGGGAACATAAAGGAAGCATGATTCTTTTTATTAACAATCAAGTATTCTGCCGAAGCTCAAGGTAATAAAGCTCGTCCTAACATAATCCTAATCAAATTTCAATTATAAACTTAAGTAATTAAACTAACAAGTTGAGTTCAAGTAATACAAATATTGAATGGTAAAGTCCATTGTCTACCCAGACATAAACATGATTTTAGCTACATACGGACTCTCGTTAACTCGTGCATACGTAGAACCCACATCAAGCAGCACATAATAATTAAAGCACCCAGGGGATAATTCTCCCTAACAATATTGAGCAAGACACTTACCTTACCATGCATGTTGTGTCACCATTAAATAATGGAATCAAATGTCGAGAAAACTATGGAGATATAAAGCATTTATGAAACATAAAAAGGAAATGGTGACAATATTAAGTTAAACCATAACATCGACTAGAAAGTTTTGAAACCCGGTATCACAAGTGCACAAACAATCTAGTAGAATATATAAACCACTATAACTGTTATCTGATATGAAATAGATAGAAATGGTAAATGCAACAAGAAGGAGACTCCAGGTGCTGCAGTTTGGAACATGGGGAGAAACTCATCACTAAATGGCCACCAGATGTACCGTATGCACTCCCGAATGGCTACCAGACGTACATGCCTCAGTACCTACACAATCAGTACAGAAGTATCGCATGAGTACGTAAATCAACGCGTACTCAATAAGTATCTAGTTTAACGTCGAAGAAGTAGTAATGAGGGGTCTACATCGATACTTACTATTGGTCTAATAAATAAAGTACATACATTATAAGTATACATGAAATACAACAGTAATAATGGAATAAGAAATGGTAAATAACATGATCCTTCAACATAATGATAGTTGTAAATCCTCAAATATCATATGCTATCTCAAACAGATAAGGAATATCAAGTAAACACAAAGTTTTAAATCAAAAGAGAAATCTCATGTATATTCGAATTACTAGTGATTATTAGGCATAAATTATGTCGAGGTCGTACGGCCTAATCAATAATAATTGTGTAAAGTGTCGAGGTGACCGGCGCGAACCATATATGCTTCTCAAATATATTGCTGAGATCATACGACACGATCCAAAACATTATTTCATAGCACTAGTGAGGCGTACGACCTGATCCACATGAATAGAGAAACTCCTCGAACTACAGGTCAATCAATTATAGAACAAGGATGGGCACATAAAGAAAGCATAATTCTTATTACCAACAATCAAGTATTGTGCCGAAACTCATGGTAATGAAGCTCGGCCTAACATAATCCCTAATAAAATTTTAATTACAAACTTAAGTAATCAAACTAACAAGTTGAGATCAAGTAATACAAATATGGCATGGTACAATTCTTGGTCTACCCGGACATAAACATGATTTTAGCTACATACGGACTCTCGTCATCTCGTACATACGTAGAACCCACAACAAGAAGCACATAATAATTAAAGCATGTAGGGGGATAATTCTCCCTCACAAGATTAGGCTAGAGACTTACGTTGCTTCCAAGTCCTCTTCTCGGCCCTCAAACCATACTAATAGCCTCGAAATAACACCGCGCAATGTGAAACTGGTCAAAAGTGGTACGAACTAATCAATATATACTTGAAAATTCATAATTTATATATTAGAGTAATTTTCCAACCCAATTCAGAAAGTTCCTAAAAGTCACCCCCACTTTCCTGGATTCCGAAAATATTTATACATAAATGTTACCCATGACCTTACGAACTCAAAATATATAATTTATACCTAATTCCATGATAAATTTTGTGGCCAATTCACATTTTTACTAAACCCTATGTTGTTCAACATAATCCTATAATTTTAACAATTTCTATGTTAAAATCTATCCATAATCTATATATTAAACTCATATTGGGTAGAAATCACTTACCTTAAAATGCTAGATGAAACTCCCCCTCCAAGAAGCTCCAATTTCAGCCAAGAGAAGTGAGAAATGAAGAAAAATAGCCTAAGTCTCGACTTTAGAATATTTCTGCCCAGGCGACCCTTCTTCGTGATTGCAGGATCCCTATCGCGATCACAAAGGCAAAAATGCCAATGCCCAAAAATGTCATCTTGGAGAACACTATAGGGCCACGACGATCGCGAAGACCAACGCAGCTCACCCTTCGTGAACATGTGCGGACCTTAGTGAATGCAAAGTCCAGGGCCTGCCATTTCCTCCAGCTGGATTTCCTCTATACAAACCTGACCCTGCGAAAAAACATGCAAAGGCCACTATAACAAATGATCTATGATCGCAAAGCCCCTACTACAGAAACTCGATCCGAATACACGCCCAAGTCAAAAATAATCATACAAACTTATTGGAATCTTCAAATATTAGTTCTGCGGTCATTTACTCAAAGTGTTGACCCAAGTCAAACTTGGCCACGTTAGGCTACTATTAAGCAAATAAGTGTTCTGTATTCAACCCGAACCCTTTCAAAAAAATACCATCCATCCCCGCAAGTTATAAAATAGTTAAAGCACATATGAGAAATCTTAAATAAGGGAATGGGGATCTAGAAAGGAAAACAATGGATCTAGTCATTATAGTTCCTTAATGTTTCGCTCGTTTTATTTCCCTTTAGGTGTTAAGAATACGTAACTAGTTGTGTTAAATTGTTATGTTAATTAGTTGATATAGGGAATGGGTTGCATGACGCAATAGTATTAAAATGAGTCGATATAGGTATAGGGTTGCACGCCGTAACAGATAATGATATGATATGATATTGGGATCCAGTTGCATGCCGTAAACATTATTGTGTTAAATGTTTGGATCGGGTTGCACGCCGCAATAATTATTGTGTTAAGTGTTGGGATCAAGTTGTGCGATGTAACGGAGTATGATGTGTTATAGTTTTTTATAGTTGTAGAGTTTTATCCCGGTATAAGATCTGGGATCATGTAACTCTTAGGCCCTCTAGTAGTTGACTTTCGGGTCCGTGTGTAAGAGTTTACTGGTTTATCTATATTTTCATATTTTGTTAATATTATTATTCGTACAGGTTTATTGTGAGTGCCTTACCATAGCCTCATCAGTAATTCGTCGAGGTTAGGCTCGACACTTAGAGAGTACATGGGGTCGGTAGTACTCATGCTACACTTATACACTTCTTATGCGGATTCTAGTATTGGTCCTAGCGATGCGTAGAGGAGCTTTTCCCGAATTGACTTGCTCGGGAGAGTTAAGGTAGAGCTGCTGGCATTTGCAGTGTCTGAAGTCCCCTTTTATTATGTCTTTACTATTTACTTTTGTTTCGAACAATTGTATTTTATTTAGACTTTAATTGTAGTATGCTAGTTTCTCATGTATGCATGACTCCGTATGTTTGGGATATGTTTAGACTGAGCTACATTTGTATTTATCACATCTATTTCAGTTTTGTATTGTTAAGGTTCTGCTAAAAATGGTTAATAAATTTGCTAATGTTGGCTTGCTAGGCAAGTGGATGTTAAGCGCCATTAGGGCCCCATAATTAGAATTTTAGGTCGTGACATTCACAATTTAACGATGGCTGATGGATACGCGTCAAACTTATCAAGGTTTTTTAAAATGAATGAAGGGAAGTTGACGTCTATGAAAAGCCATGATTGTCACATTTTTATGGAATCTTTGATGCCTATTACATTCAATTTTGCCTGATAGAATATGAAAGCCCATTACAGAGAAATGATTATTTTTCAAGAATTTGTGCTCTAACACATTAAGGGCGGAGAACCTAACATACATGGATTTTAACATTCGCTTAACTTTAAACAAGTTGGAAAAATAATTTCGCTTGGTTTTTTCGATGTGATGGAACATCTTCCAACTCACCCTACGCAAGAGGCACGGCTAGGGGGCAAGTTCAATGTAGCTGGACGTATCTCTTCGAGAGGTAATGAATTTTAATCAATTATCCTTATGTGTTTTAGTTAAATATTATTTCATCTTAAAATCGTGCTATGCAGGATGATTGAAAAATGTAAGCGAACCGTGAAAAATAGATCAAGGATTGAGGGATCGAATTGTCAGGCATATCTGGCTGGAGAAACTTCTTGTTTTTGTTCAGATTATTTTGAACATGCCATGTTAAATAAATAGATCTGATCAGCTTGATGATGGAGGCAATACCGATCTATTGGCACCACCGTTTTCGATATTCAATCAACCTGAAAAAGGCAGTCCAAAACATAGTCCAACATGATTTTTGATTGAGATTGAGATAAAGTTAGCTACAACACATGTACTACTTAATTGCCACGGGGTCCAGCCTTATTAAAAGTAACTGTACATTTATATTGTCGAATTACATTCAAGATCAACTATCAGTCATTTTAACTAATGAAACTTTTAGTTTTGTCGGACAATTGGTTTGTGGGTACATATGAGATAGAGCATGTTTATCCTAGGCTTGCAGAGGGGTGTAAACAATTTGTAAGTGTTTGCAAAGTTTGTTTCAATGCAAATTGTTAACAGTTGTACGTAATTATTAACGGTATGATCCAACACCAACTAAAGGTACAAAGGTACATCATCTGTATAAAATAGTTGAAATAAAGTACACGGGGAGGTATAGGCACTATGACCTATTTATCATTGCACAAAATGTGAAATAGGTGTATTACGCACCTTATCCTTTGTGCAATAAAAAGGTCGTATGGCGTGTAGTGATATAAGCCAGTGAGTAGAGTTAAAGTCGATGGTGCATTAGATGTAGCATACTAGAATGACATTTCAAGTGTTGAAGAAATGGTGGATGATGAACTAGCAGGTGATTTGTAGGATAGTGAAGGACTATATGAAGAATTCGATCGGTCAGTCCTTAGATCAAATCAAAGTGAGTATGAAGAAAGATCATCCATGGAAAATGAGGATGGAGATTCAAGTGATGAATATGAAGCAAGCGAGGATGAAGAGTATGATGAAAATGACACAAGTGATGATGAAGATGAATATAATGAATATGCAGAAAGTGATGAGGATTGAGTTATTTGTGTGTTTTATTGTTTGGTTTCTTATGTTATTCCTTTTGTTACTATATTACTTTTATGTTTTGTTGGACTTTGGTATATGTCATTCCTTTAAACGTTTTAATATGTAAAAAAATTGCTTTATATTGTTAATGACATGTTACTTTTTTATTTTTTATTATATTTGTTTTATTTAAAATTGCACAGATGGCTTCTAAGGGTAAAGAACAGAAATAATCTAAGAAGAGAAAAACACTTTGCCGTCTACAAGGCACATTCCTTTACATATGCCAAGTATGA
>AWOL01S0097979.1:0-20340 GCA_000715115.1 Nicotiana otophora
ATCATTTATGGTGGGCGAGAAGGTTCTTTTGAATGTCTCGCCGATGGAGGGTATCATAAGGTTTGGGGAAAAGGCATGGTAAGCCCAAGGTTTATTGGCCCATTTGAGGTGTTGAGGCGAGTTGGGGAGGTTTCTTATGAGCTTGCTTTGCCTCTCAGTCTATCAGTAGTTCATTCGGTCTTCTATGTGTCTATGCTTCAGAGGTACCATGTAGACAGGTCGCATGTGTTAGATTACAACACGGTTCAGCTAGATGAGAGCTTGGGATTTGAGGAGAAGCCTATTGCCATTGTTGACATGCAGGTTCAGCAGTTGAGGTCTAAGATGATTTCTGTGGTAAACGTCCAGTGGAGGGGTCAACTAGTAGAGGAAACAACTTGGGAGGCCGAGGAGGACATGAGGAAAAGATATCAACACTTATTCAACACTCCAGGTATGATTCTAGACCCGTTCGAGTATGAACATTTGTTTAAGAGGGGGAGAATATAACAAACCAATCAGTCATTTTACTTTCTAGATCCTCGTTCCCTAATTATGACTCCCCGTACGTGCTTTTACTGTTTTATGACTTGCGGGGAAGGTTGGTTTGTGTTGGAAGGATTCGAGTTGAAATCAAAACACTTAGTTCCTTAATAGTGGCGTAAGATAGCCAAGTTTGATGTGAGTCAACATTTTGAGTAAACGATATCGAAATCGGGATTTGAATGTTCCAATAGGTTCGAATGATGATATGGGACTTGGGGGTGTGTTCGGATCTGGTTTCGGGTGATTCTGGGGCGTTTCGGCACTTAATGTTGAAGGTTGGTTCATTGATGGTTTTCTAGTTCTTTAAGTATGATTTGGAGTAGACTTTGGTGTTATCGAGGTCCGTTTGGGATTTCGGATATGGTAATAGTTCAGTATGGTGATTTATGACTTGTACGCAAAATTTGGTGTCAATATGAGTTGTCAAATATGATTTGACGCGTTCGGAGGTAGTTGAACAAGTTCGAAGTTCATAAGTTGATCAATTTGGTTTTGGGGTGTGATTGTTAGTTGTGATGTTGTTTTAAGTGTTCTAAGGGTTCGAGCAGGTCCTTATTATGTTAATATACTTATTGGTGAAGTTGGAAGAGTACACGGGTGGTTCTGGTGAGTTTCGAAACACCTAGAGTTGAGTTCCAAAACTGCTATCTGCTGTTCTGGTTTCTTTCTTCTCGAAAGCGGCAAAGGCCCTGCATTCGCGATGAAGGAAATTGGGCTGGGGAAATTTGTTCTTCGCGTTCGCTTAAAGGATATCACGATCACGAAGCTCTGGGCCACTGGCCTTCGCGTTAGCATGAGATGGTCCGCGTTCACAAAGGGTAAGGCGAGCTGGAGGGGGTAGGGGTGGCACGTTGTTGGTCTTCACGTTCGCAAAACAGTCCTCGCATTATCATAGGGCAGGCCAGTCAAGCCTTCGCGTTCGCAATGTGAAATGTTTCAGCCCTTGGCAGCTTTGCCTTCGCAATCGCGAGGCTATTGTTGCGATCGCGAAGAAGGAAATATCTGAGCAGCTACTTTATTAAAACAGGACATAAGCCATTTTCTCTCATTTTCATTTCCCTTGGCCGATCTTGGAGCTTCTTGGAGAGGGGTTTTCACCTAGATATTGAAGGTAAGTAATTCCTACCCAGTGTGAGTTTAATACATAGATTATATGTAGATTTTAACATGTAAAATGTGCAAATGTTTGGAGCTTGTTGAAAAACCTAAGTTTTTGATAAAATGAGGATAGACCACGAAAATGATTATGGAATTGGGTAGAAATTGTATATTTGTATTCGTGAGGTTATGGGTAACAATTATTTACCAAATTTCTAGAATCCGGGCACGTGAGCTCGGGGGATGAATTTTAGGAACCTTCCAAAAGTTTATGAGCTTGTGAGCACATATTGATTACTTGTGCAACATTTGGATAGTTTCAGATTGCGTGGCATCGATTTGAGGTTTTAGTGCTAATTGTGGACCAGGAAGTGGGCTTGAAATCGAGGTAAGACTCTTGACTAACCTTGTAAGAGAGAATTAACCCCATAGGTATTTTTATTATTATTTGCTACTAATGGTGGGTGCTACATACACGAAGTGACGAGAGTCCGTGTATAGCTAAAATTCATGTTAACTCCGGGTTGACATAGGCCTTTATTATGCAATTACTTGCACTATTTGAACTCAACTTGCTACTTTAAATGCTTGTATTAATAAGTAAAATTTAGTTATAGATTATGTTAAATCGAGCTTCATTACTTATTTGGAGGAATGTTTAATTATTGATCGAATTTTATATTCTTTTATGGGCTTACCTTGGAGTTATAAACACATAATTCATAGTCCGATGAGTTTCCCTATTCATGTGGATCAGGCCGAACGCCTCGAAAATATTTATATATATATTATGTGTTGCATCCATGTATCAGGTCGTACTTCTTTTGTAGTGTATGTACATGATTATTATAGATCGGGCCGTGCGACCTCGGCATAACTCGTGTGTGTTATCGCCAGGAGTCCAATTATACTCAATATATCCTTCATGACTTGAGAATTGGTAAATACATGTTGGCCTTCGCTTGTTGAGATTAGTATGTGATATTTGGAGATTTGTAATTTGTTACTATGTTAAAGAATTATTTAGATTATTGCTTCTTATTCCATTATTGTTGTTGTATTTCATGCCTATTTATAATTCTTGCACATTATGTATATTGACCACTAGTAAGTGTCGATGTCGACCCCTCGTCACTACTTCTTCGAGGTTAGACTAGATACTTACTGGGTGCACGTTGTTTACATACACACGCTACACTTCTGCACATATTGTGCAGGTTCTGAGGAAGGTACATCTGGTTTTCGTCCAGGCATGCACCCGCACTACCTGGAGGCCTAGTGGTGAGCTGCTTCTCATGCTTTGTTCCGTAGCACCCAGAGCCTCCTTTTGTTATATTTACTATCTCTTTCTATTCTGTTTTAGACAGTAGTTTTAGGGAGTTTTGTATATTCTACTAGATGCTCGTGCACTTGTGACACCGGGTTTGGGAAATTCTAGTAGATACCCATGGTTTTGATTATTAAATTCACTATCTTATTCTCATTTTTAGTTCATGCTTTATATTGCGATGATCACTTGCTATTTGTTTCTGTATTAAATAAAAATCATAGACTTTAAAAATATTAAATGAGCAATTAAATGGATAGTTCACCGTTGGCTTGCCTAGCGGCGACGCTGGGCGCCATCACAGCCTATAGTAGAAATTGGGTCTTGACAAGGGTGTTGGCGAGCCTATTGATTTGACTTAAATTCATATATTTTGTATGGATGAGATAAATGCACGAAGGGTGCTGTCGTGCCATTTGATTTGATATCTTGAGTTTCTCATACTATGAAAGTTATGAATGTACTACCGTGGTTTGTTGGTTATCGCTTTAAGGAAAGGATTGATCATGATATTTAGGAATATTGACCATGATTTCTTCTAGTAATCATTCACTGCTTCGCATATTTGTTTCTTGTACTCTTTTCTGTTATGTTCTAGTATTGTTCTATTGCTAGTCTACTGCACAAGTTATATCAGTGAGTATCTTTTAACTAAAAAGTATTGTCACTATTTTACTGAGGTTAGACAAGATACGTACTGGGTGCATGGGGTCGGTTGTACTCATACTACACTTTTGCACATTGCATGCTGATTTTGGAGTTGGATTTGATGTGTAAGGTGAGAGCTGGCATCGAAGATGTAACTCCATTCCGACTATAGCTGCCACTTGTCCTTGGTAGCTTTAGATTTTGGTAATCTGTTTATGTAGAGTTCAAACAGATGATGTATTTATTTCGTACCAACTTTTGTAAATTTTAAGTCTTAGAAGCTCATGACTTGTACTACTGGTCCTTGGGATATTGTGTGGAATCCAGATATATCATTCGCTGATCACTTTTGTTTAATTAGAATTATGTATACTGTTAATTGTCTGACCTAGCGAGTTGGGTTAGGTGTCATCATGACTAGTGTATTTTGGGTCATGTCAAATGGCTATCTTTTTGTCCGGGTGTTTTTAGTTATGAATGCTTACTTTTTTTCTTATAAAATATGTGTTTGAGATACTCGAGATGGTACCACTTGTTTATTCTGAAGAAGTTACGGAGCCCACTAGTGTGCATGCACAATTATCTTGAGATCAAAGTTCAATGCCTTCAATACAATTTGATGAAGGCTAGCTTAATGAAATTGTTAATGTAATTTTTCTATCTTTGAATACGATTAGTTATTTATTTGCTTATTTTTGCTTAAGAAGCTTTTCTGTTTTTATGGTTTTTGATTCAAAGGTTATCGGCGAAGTTGAAAAGGGATTTTGAGGCAGAAAGTTTTAGAATTCATCAAAAAATAACTTTATCAGAAAAAAAGGATTCAACATGACATCAAGGTAACATGTCCTGAATGTTTGAGCTTCTAAATTTAAATTCGGGACTACTTGTCCTGCATTTTTGAGCTTCTAATTTGAAATTTAGGACTGAGTGTCCTGAATTTTTGAGCTTCAAATTTAAAATTCAGGACTAAGTGTCCTGAATTTTGGAGCTTCAAATTTGAAATTCAGGACTAAGTGTTGTAACATAAAATTCAGGACTAAGTGTCCTGAATTTTGGAGCTTCAAATTTGAAATTCAGGACTAAGTGTTGTAACATAAAATTCAGGACTAACTGTTCTCTGTTTTTGAGCATCTAACTTTATGTTCAAGACTAACTATCCTTAACTTATAAGCAAAGAATATTACTGATTTTTATTTTAAATACTATCTCACATGCTTTAAAGACAAATCTAGAGTCGAAGTTTGATACTTTATTGAAGTTTCTTGAGAAACCACATGAAAGGAACAAAGAGAGAGAACCTAGTGTTCTATTAAATTGCAAAAGATGCAGTTGATAATCAATGTCACGATATTGAAGATCATTATGAAAGATTTTATACAGATGTGCATCTAGAAGATGAAACTGATATGGGCATCAAAATTGGGAAAGGTCAGTTAGAGTTTTTGATATTGTTGTCATTATAAATATAGATTCAATAGCGTTACAAATATTAACTATTTTGTGCTTACAAATGTGTGTAGAATCTTGTGATGGAGTGGAATGTCAAGATCAGGAAAATCCAAAAGAGGGAAGTGTAACTGAAATCATTTGTAAATCTGTAGTGCAATCTGAGGATGTAAAATATTCCTTAGGAACAAGTATAAGTGAGATTGTATGCAAATGTGTATAAGGAACATGTCACGACCCAAATTTCACTATAGGCCGTGATGACGCCCAACGTCGCCGCTAGGCAAGCCAATGGTGAACTATCCATTTAATTGTTCATTTTAATATTTTCAAAGTCATTGATTTTTATTTAATAAAGGAACAAATATTAAGTGATCATAGTAATGTAAAGCATAAACTAAACATAGAGTAAAGTAGTGAATTTAATAATAAAAAACTAGTAGTATCTACTAGAATTTTCGAAAACCTTGTGTCACAAGTGCACAAACATCTAGTAGATTATAAAAAATACTCTAAAACTATTGTTTGAAGTAGAATAGACAGAAATGATAAAACATAATAAAATAAGGCCCCGTGTGCTACAGAACGGAGAATGAGGCAGCTCACCACTAGGCCTCCGGGTAATGCGGATGCGTGCCTGGATGAACTCTAGATGTACCTGTCTCAGAACCTTCACAATATGTGCAGAAGTGTAGCGTGAGTACGTAAACGTGTACCCGGTAAATATCTAGTCTAACCTCGAAGACGTAGTGACGATAGGTAGAAATTGACACTTACTAGTGGTCAATATACATAATGTGCAAGAATTATAAATAAGCATGAAATACAACAAAAATAATAGAAAAAGAGGCAATAAATTAAATGGTTCTTTAACAAAATAACAAATTAAAAGTCTCCAAATATCACATGCAAATGTCAACAAGTAAAGACAAACATGTATTTACAAATTCTCAAGTCATGAAGGGTATATCGAGTGCAGTCAGACTCCTAGCGACAACATGCACGAGTTATGTCGAGGTCGTATGACTCGATCCATAACAATCATGTACATACACTACCTAGGTCGTACGCTCTGATCCATGGATGCATCATATAATACATATATGAATATTGCCAAGGCGTTCGGCCCGATCCACAGGAATAGGGACACTCTCTGAACTACGAATTATGTGTTTACAACTCCAAGGTAGGCCCATAAAAGAATAAAAGTTTCCATCAATAATTATATATTCCACCAAATCTCTAAGTAATGAAGCTCGTTTTAACATAATCTTTAACTAAATTATTACTTATTATTACAAGCAATTAAACTAGCAAATTGAGCTCAAATAGTGCAAGTAATTGCATAATAAAGGCCTATGTCTACCCGGACATAATATGAATTTTAGCTACGGACGAACTCTCGTAACTTCGTGCGTACGTAGCACCCACAATTAGTAGCAACTAACAATTTAAACACCTACGGGTTAATTCCATCTTACAAGGTTAGGAAAGAGACTTACCTCATTTCCAAGTCCACTTCCTGGTCCACAAATCACACTAAAATTCTCAAGTCGATGGCACACAATCCAAAACTAATCAAATGTTGTGCAAACTAATCAATATATGCTCAAAAGTTCATAATTTAACTATTACAGTACTTACCCAACCCAATGGAAGGTTCCTAAAATTCACCCCTGGGCCTACGTGCCCCCGATTCCGGATAATTTTGTAAATAATTGTTACCCATAACCTTACGAACACAAATATATAATTTCTACTCATATCCATAACCATTTTCGTTGTCTAATCCCATTTTTATCAAAACTTAGGTTTTTCAACAAACTCCTAAAATATCCACATTTATATGTTAAACTCTACCCATAATCTATGTATTTAACTTAGGTTGTATAAAAATCACTTACCTTCAATAGCTAGGTGAAAAGACCTCTCCAAGAAGCTCCAAATTCGGCCAAGGGTAGCGAAACTGAGAGAAAATGGCCTACGTCCTAGATTTTCCTTCTTTGCGATCACAGAAGAATCCTCGCGAACGCCAAGGCAAAGCTCCCCAGGATAGGAAACTTTCATTGTGAACGCGAGGAAAGTCTCGCGATCGCGAAGGCTTGGCCTGCCTGAGCATCGAAAACGCGACAGCACCTTCGCCAACACACGAAGGGTAATGGGTGTTGACCCCCTCCCATGTCCCTTACTTCTACGCGAATGTGAGAGGGCCTTCGTGAATGCGTAGCCCTAGGACCTCAAACCTTCACGAACATGACCGCCTAATCGCGAACGCAAAGAACAAATCACCCCACTTCCCAAATCCTTCATCGCGAATGCGAGAGGACCTCCGTGTTCGCGAAGAAGGAAACCAAAACCAGCAATACATCAGTTTTGGACTTAGCTCCGAGCGATCCGAAACACACCTGAGCCACCCAGGACCCCGTCCAATTGCACAAACAAGTTCATAAACATAATACGGACATGCTCGAACCTTCAAAACACGTAAAATACAACGAAACTAAGAATTGCCAAAACCAAATTAAATCAACTTATGAACTTCAAACTTCTCAACTAGCTCCGAACGAACCGAGCCATACTTAGACTACTTGGAATGACACCAAATTTTGCGTACAAGTCAAATATCACCATACAGAACTATTCTCAGGCTCTGAATCCCTAATAGACCTCTATAACACCAAAGTCTACACCAAACCAAATTTAAAGAACTAGAAAACCTTCAATGAATGAACTTTCAACATTAAGCACCGAAACGCTCCCGGATCACCCGAAACCCTATACGAACACACGCCTAAGTCCAAAATCAAACAAACCTATTGGAACCATTAAATCTCGGTGCCGAGGTCATTTACTCAAAATATTGACTCAAGCCAAACTTGGCCGTCATAGGCCACTATTAAAGAACTTAGTGTTCTGATTTCAACCGGACCCTTTCAAACATGTACCAACAATCCCCCGCAAGTCATAAAATAGTAAAACTACATATGGGGAGTCTTAGTTAGGGGAACGGGGACTTAGAAAGAGAAACAAACGGTCAAGTCATTACATTCTCCACCTCTTAAACAAGCGTTCGTCCTCGAATGTGTCTAAAATCATACTTGGAGTGCTGAATAAGTGTGGATATTTGCTACTCATGTCCTCATCAGCCTCTCAAGTTGATTCCTTGACTGGTTGACCCCACCCCCTCCACTGTACCTTTACCGTAGAAATATTCTTAGATGTCAACTGGGGAACCTGCCTGTCAACAATGGCAATAGGCTCCTCCTCATAGCCCAAGCTCTCATCTAGATGAACCATGCTGTAATCTAACACATGCGATCTGTCGGTATGGTACTTTATGAGAATAGACAGATGGAAGACCGGATGAACTCCAGATAGACTAAGAGGCAAAGAAATCTCGTAAGCAACCTCTCCAACTTGCCTCAACACCTCAAATGGGCCAATAAACCTTGGACTCTGCTTGCCCTTCTTTCGCGAACCTCATTGTACCCTTCCTCGGCGAGACTTTCAAGAGAACTTTCTCGCCCACCATAAATGATAAATCACGCGCCTTCTGATTTGCGTAACCCTTCTGTCTGGACTGTGCTGTATGAAGTTGCTCATGAATCAACTTTACCTTCTCAAAGGAATCCTTCACTAAATCAGTGCCATATAACCTAGCCTCGCCAAGCTCAAACCATCCGATGGGCGAACAACATCGCCGCCCATATAAAGCCTCAAATGGAGCTATATCGATATTGGACTGATAATTGTTGTTATAAGCAAGCTCTACCAAAGGAAAGAATCGATCCCACTTCCCTCCGAGTCAATCACATACACTCTAAGCATATCCTCCAGAATCTAAATTGTCCTCTATAACTGCCCGTTGTCCTGCGAATGAAAGGTCATGCTGAGCTCTACCCGGGTACCCAAATCGCTTTGTACTTCTCTCTAGAAGTGTGAAGTGAACTAAAGGCCTCTATCTGAGATGATGGAAATAGGCACACCATGCAACCAGACAATCTCTTGAATGTAAATCTGGGCAAATCTCTCTGAAGAGTACGTAGTCGAAACTGGAATAAAGTGTGCTAACTTGATTAGCCTACCGCCAATGACCCAAATAACATCAAACTTCCTCAACCTCCACGACAACCCAACTACAACATCCATAGTGATGCGCTCCCATTTCCACTCCAGTATAACTATCTGCTGGAGTATGCCACCTGTCCTCTAGTGCTCATACTTAACCTGCTGGCAGTTTAGACATCTCGCTACATACTCAACTATGTCCTTCTTCATCCGTTGCCACCAGTAATGCTACCTCAGGTCGCGATAGATCTTTGTATCACATGGATGAATAGAATACCGAGAACTGTGTGCCTCCTCTAGAACCTTCTCCCTAAAGCCATCAACATTAGGAACACATAGGTAACCCTGGAATGACAGAACGCCATCCTTGCTGATAGTAACCTCCTTGGAACCGCCCCATAGAACCGTCTCTCTAATAACCAGTAAGTGTGGATCATTATACTAACGAGCCTTTATCCGCTCCAATAATGAAGACCGAGCTACAACACATGCAAGAACTCGACTGGGCTCTGAAATATCCAACCTCACAAGTCTGTTATCCAAGGACTAAATGTCCAAAGCAAATGGCCTATCCTCTGCTCAAATAATAGCCAAACTACCCATACTTTTGACCTTTCTGCTCAAGGCATCCGCAACCACATTCGCCTTGCCAGGATGATAAATGATGGTAATATCATAGTCCTTCAGTAACTCAAGCCACCTGCACTGTCTCAAATTAATATCCCTCTGCTTAAATAAAAGCTACAAGCTACGATGATGGGTGTAAACCTCACAGGACACCCCATAATGATAATGCCTCCAGATCTTAAGAGCATGAACTATCGCCACCAACTCTAAATCATGTACGTGGTAATGTTTCTCGTGGGGCATCAACTGACGTGAACCATATACAATAACCCTCCCCTTCTACATCAATACACAATCTAGGACAACACGTGAAATATCGCAATACATAGTATATATTCGTGAACCGGAAGGCAACACTAACATCGATCGTTTTTCTTTATTCATCCTAATTCTCCTAATTAAGACTAACTGTAGGTTTGTATGATGATTTTGGAGTTAGGAGCATGCCATAATGTTAATTTGGAGGCTCGTAGGTCGTTTCCATTTGAATTAGCAAATGTTAGAAAATTGAAGGTTTGGAAGATTGAAAAGTTTGATCGGGAGTTGCCTTTATTGATATCGGGGTCGAATTTCAATTTTGGAAGTAGGAATAGGTCAGTTATGTCTTTATGACTTTGTGTGCAAAATTTGAGGTCAATCGGATTTGTTTTGGTATGACTCGGCGTAGGTTTTGAAAGTTAGATGTTCATAGTTTCATTAGTCTTGAATTGGATTATGATTCGTAGAATAGATGTTGTTTGATGTGATTTTTGGCCTCAAGTAGGTCTGTTATGTGTTTTGGAACTTATTGGCACACTCGGACGGGGTTTTGGGGACCTCGGGTGAGATTCACATCAAAATTAGATTGGAACATGGAATTATGGAGTTGCCGTTCCTGTTGAAGTCTTGTGTCTTTGCACCTACGTAGGGTTTGGTCGCAGGTGCGGTGAGATCATCGCAGGTGCGAGGTTTGTGGAAATGTCCTGGGATAGCAGGTGCGAGGAATATTCCGCACCTACGAGGTCGCAGATGCGGAGGATAGGCCGCAAATGCGGAAATGGCCAAGGTGGCCTGAAGGCATAGAAGTGGATGTGGTCCGCAGGTGCGTGCGCGCAGGCGCAAAGAAAATCCGCAAAATCCAACTTTGGTCTGCAGAAGTGAAAAATGCTGTAGGCGGGGTCGTTCGCAGATGCGATACTTGGGTCGCACATGCGCGGCCGCAGGTGTGATAATCGCTGGGCAGTGAGTGTATTTGAATTGGGACTTAGGATATTTTCCCAACACTCTCACGTGGTCTTGGGAAATTTTGAGAGAACTTTTGAGGGGGATTCTCATCAACATCATAAGGTAATTAAAGTCCACCCATTGTAAAGCTAAATATGCAGATTATAGGTTTATTAAACATGGGTTATTAGTGAAACTTGTGGGATTTTTTGAAGAACCTAGGGTTTAAGTAAGATTGGGATTTGATCATGGATTTGGTGGTGGAAATTAGAATAAATTATATATTTGAGTTCGAGAGGTAATCGGTAACAATTTTATTCAAATATTTCCGGAATACGAGCACGTGGGCCCGAGGGTGAATTTCATGAATCTTCCAAATTGGGTTGGGTAACTATTATAATAGCTAACTTATGAACTTTCCAGCATATATTTATTAGTTTATATGACTTTTGATTAGTTTCGGTGTCCTCAGTGTTGTTTAAAAAGTTCTAGTAAGATTGAAGAGCCGGATTGAGGACTTGGAATCGAGATAAGTTCTCTTGCCTAACCTTGTAAGAGGGAACTTATTCCCTTAGGTGTATTATTGTTGTGTGCTACTTNATTATGAACTTTCCAGCATATATTTATTAGTTTATATGACTTTTGATTAGTTTCGGTGTCCTCAGTGTTGTTTAAGAAGTTCTAGTAAGATTGAAGAGCCGGATTGAGGACTTGGAATCGAGATAAGTCTCTTGCCTAACCTTGTAAGAGGGAACTTATTCCCTTAGGTGTATTATTGTTGTGTGCTACTTGTTGTGGGGAGGTACGTACGCACGAGGTGACGAGCGTCCATATGTAGCTATATTTCATGATATGTCCGGGTAGACTTAGGTTCTCATCATGCCTATAAATTTACTATTTATACCTATCATGTGTATTGCTTGCCTTGATTAAGACTGAGACTAAGGATTTAAATTGGAGATATCGACTTAGTTTCTTACTTTAGGAAAATGGGGAAATACTTGATAAACTATAAATATGTGTCGTCTCGTCTCGCAAGTGCTTGCGCGAGCGAGGTAAATTTCTCTACTCTTATGGGATCACTTCGTTCGCCTCGGCAGTGACATGCATTACTCTTATAGGATCGGGTCGTTCACCTCGGCATGATGGTAACACTATTCTTATAGGATCAGGTCGTTCATCTAGGCAGGTTGGTAATACTATTCTTATGAGATCGGGCCATTCGCCTCGGCATTACTGAGTACCACTATTCCTATGGGATCGGGCCGTTCATCTCGGCAGCTTTGTGCTTAAAAATTGGAATTGGATTTGGTTTGGTAATTATTGAGTTAGCGCCTTCAAGACCGGTTATGACATGCTTAGTGATTTGATATAGCCTCATGTGTGGACTTACTGTAGTTACTTTATTTGCTTTGCTGCTATTTGTTGTACACTTGCCATGTATACTTCATGTATTTATACTGTATTTGACCTCTAGTAAGTGTCAAGTCGACCCCTCGTCACTACTTCTTCGAGGTTAGACTAGATATTTACTGGGTACGTGTTATTTTCAGTACTCACGCTACACCTCTGCACTGATTTATGGGCTACTGAGACAAGTAATACCATTGGTCACGCGGGCGCGTAGCCGATCATCTATGGAGACTTAGAGGTGAGCTGCTTGCCTTGCTTCGATCTTCAGCACCAGAGTCTCCCTCTACCTTATTTATTATTTCTGTCTATCACTTTCAGACATTAGTTGTAGTAGTTTTATATATTTTCTATATTGCTCATACACTTGTGACGCCGGGTTTTGGGAACTTTTAGCATTTATGTACTACTATACTTGTCATTTCTAGCACTATAGTGGATGTACTTATTATGCTGGTGCTTTGTTAAGAAAAGTGTACTTACAATTGCATGGATCTTGCTTATTTTGTTCTTTTAAAAGGAAAACTCTTGTTTTAAATGTTAAAAAGGGTCAAATAATTAGTAGTTTCACTTTTGGGCTTTCCTAACGGCGACGTTAGGTGTCATCGTGACCTATTATGGGTTTTGGAACGTGACACGTGAAATACAATAGGATCAATAGAATAAGAATTAGTAATCAACATGAGCCTTTAACGAAATTTCAATTTAAAATTTCCATATAGCACATGCCATCTCAACAAATAAGAATCGTCAAATAAATATCCGATCTCCGATCATAAGGGAATATCATATAATTTCCAAGTCCCCAATCAAGAGTGTAATCTCGTGGGTATTCGCACTCTTATTTTACACACGAATTATGCCGAGGTCGTTCGGCCCGATCCATATAGTCGTGCACATACATTACCGAGGTCGTACAGCCCGATCCATAGATGCATCTCATATATACCTATATTGCCGAGGCATTCAGCCCAATACCCAGGAAAAGAAGAGACTTTTCGAATTGCGGGCTACATGTTTACCAATTTTCGAATACCTTGCCAACAACTCAAGTAATGAGATTCGATCTAACATGATCTCTAATCACATTTCATTTATAAGTCTTAGGTAATTAAACTAACAAGTTGAATTCAGATAATATAAATGTTACATGATAAAGTACTAAGTCTACCCAGACATAAACCTAATATTAGCTACGAACGAACTCTCGTCACCTCATGTGTATGTTGCCCCACAACAAGTAGCACATAACAAATACACACATATGGGGTAGTTTTCCCCTCACAAAGTTAGACATGAGACTTACCTCGCTCCGAAATTCCAATAACTGGCTCCAATGCCTCTCTAACTCCTTAATTCAAACCCAAACGATCCGAAACTAGTCAAACAACATGCAAACCAATAATAATATACTCCAACATTCATAATTAATTAATCTATAACAATTCTCAACTTCGCTCGAAAAGTCAACAAAGTCAACCCTTGAGCCCACGTGCCTGGATTCTGGAAATTTTTAAAGCTAAACTTTACCCATAATGCCACAATCTCAAATATATGATTTATTTCAAATTTCATATCCAACTTCGTGGTAAAATCCAAAAATACGATTTCTAGGTTTTTCTTCAAAAAACCCCACAATTTTCACAAATTGCCATGTTAAATCCTCATAGAATCCATGTAATTAACTTACAATATGTGAGAACTACTTACCTTGCAATAGATAATGAAAATCTCCCCTTTAAGAGCTCCAAATATCACCCAAATCATGTGAGAAGTGGAAGAAATGAGCCAAAACCCAAAATAAATTGAAGTCTGCCCAGACCCTTCCTCTTCGCGATCGCTGTTATACCCTCGCGATCGCGAAGTCCAAAATCCACGGACAAAAAATCCTTCTTCGTCTTCACATCCCCTCCAGGCCCCTGACTCACCATCCTTCTATGCGTTCGCGACTACCTGTCGCATATGCGAAGGGAACCTCAACTTCTTCTCCGAGTTTAGGACCCATGTGTCGCGTTCGCGATGAACAAATTCCCAGCAGCCAAAACTCCTTCTTCGCAAACGCGTGAGACCCTTCGCATTCACAAAGAACAAAACCAGACACTAGCACCAACAATTGCAAAACAAGGAAAAATAATCTGAAATCACTCCAAATCACACCCGAGGCCCCCGGGACCCCGTCCAATCACACCAACTAGTCCCAATACCTTATCCAAACTTATCCAAAGGCTCGCAATGCCACGAATAGCATAGAAATCATGAATCGACGATCAAAATCCTTCTTTCATATTTCAAACATTCAAACTTCGACGAACGCATCCGAATCATATCTAAACATCCCAGAATAACACCAAACTTTACATACAAGTTAAAAATCATAATACTAATCTATTTCAAGGCTCTGAATCCCAAACAAACATCAATACCATCAAAGTCCACTTCAAATCAAACTTAGGAAATTCTAAACCTTAAAAATGCTAACTCTTCACAATAAACGCTGAAATTCTCCCCGACCACCCGATACTCAACCTGAACATATTCTCAAGTCCACAATCATCATACAAACCAGTTGGAACCTTCAAATTTCAATTCTAAAGTCGTTAACTCAAAAGTCAAACCTTGGTCAACTATACCAACCTACAAATTCCGAATTAAGAATTTTCCTTTCGAATCAACTTCGAACTTCCTGAAATTCAATTCCGACCATACGTATAAGTCATAAAACATGAAGTGAAGCTACTCAAGGCCTCAAACTTCTGAACAAAGCGCTAGTGCTCAAAATGACCGGTTGGGTCGTTACATTTACTTAAACATACATTCATCCTCGAACGTGCTAAAAACCATTTCGGAGTTGCCCAAAATAACTGTTTAACACCTCGTGCACCTATCAGTGCCACCACAACCCATGTGAGTATATTAGCTCGAGCCAAACTGAAGATCCTTCCTTGTGCCTTATCCAACAAGCTTTAGAACCAAATTCCAATATACAGAATTCTCTGCGGGACCTGATTCCAATATACAAACATCGTATCAATCTCAACCCACTGTACCAAATATGATCATGCACCCATGCATAAACCCCACAATGCACTATATAATTTGTATGCCCATAATAATATCCTTCAACCGTAGAAGCTGCAAATTCACTAACATGATGCCCATAGTATATCTCATAACGCGTATAAGCCCTGATCCAACCCTCGTGATACTGCAACGATGAAAGTGCCCCGTAGAAGCTCATAACCACATTCGAAATTAAAAAATCATGGAGTGTCTTCTCTTGAAAAGAATCATTACCTGATTCTGAACTAAATAGTGACAGTTTCCCTTTAATATACCTTACATATATCCGATCGCACTGATCTTAGGTCCTATAACCTCGTCTTACCCAATACAAGCTGCTCGGGCAATAAGCCACCTCAAATAACGTATAAAATGTCAAATGACGCTATCAATGCGCCAACAAGCTATAACTAGAATAAAACAAATAATCAAGAACGAACTCTGGCAAGGAACTACCCATCCTGTGAAACAAATAAAATGGCCGAACAGATGATATGAACCTATATCAGGGATGAGAAAGAAGACACACAAAATAAGTATAAGGAGCCGTGCTCAACATCTCACTATTACGGTGCGCAACCCGATCCACATATGATATAGTTGTGGCATGCAACCCGATCCAAACATCATAGCAGTGGCGGCGTGCCACCCAATCCATATATAACAATCAACAAGAAAGTACCTAACGAGCCAAACTGCTCACACCTACGAAATGCCCGAATATTTCCCCCACAAGCATGCCAAGTGCATAAACACAACCCTGGGGAGACAAATAGCGCCATGTTTTACAAAAGCCAAGCTCGACTAAGGTGCATTGAACAACAGACATCTCCAAAGCCACCCCGCTCATATAATACCACAAGCTACGCCGGATCACAGCACATACGTGAATAATCACATCGCCTCACAACCCATATGGCATAAAGAGTATCACCTGAAATAGACGACGCTAGGAATATTATCCCCTACGCCTGAAGAATTATCCATAAGCAATGCTATGCTAAATGGACACATTCGACCTGATGTAGAGCATACATTCATATTAGATCTACCAACGGACCTCAAGCCGATTCCGATCATCCCATACTGGGCCAATAACCTTTCAAAGATCCACAATGACCCCATTCATGACATATAAAAGCAGCCGTCCAATTCGGAACAAACATTCACACTCCACAACTAAAGGAATAGACTCAAACATAAGCTCTCCAATGAGCGACAATACCAAAATCTTTATACTCGATTTCAGCCTCTAACAATTGAATGACTAACACGTCATACTTATACGATCTTCTCGTGGAATATACTCCCACACCCTCCACACCAGGTAGCAAAAGCTAAACATCAATAGCCATCGACCATGCTATTTCTGTAATGCCAATTAATAATCCACAAACCAATGCATAATGCCTCTTCCACAGAACATCATCCTCTGGAGATATTAAGATAATGCCAGCTTACTCTGAACATCTGAATCCCCCTCTCGCTCTCCCGAGCTCATGACATTCTTATCAAAACTGAATTGTAACCTTGATCCTCAACTTCCAATTTCCATACCGCTCACTACACCTATCCTGCCATTACGCGAGAGTACACGAATTTTATCATAACCCCTGAACCACCAGTAGAATAAACACTTCATCGGCTAGAACCCCTTCTACCCAACTTATTTCAGAAGACCAATCGCAAAATGCAACCAAATTCCCATAACCGCAGAAAATGCAACCCTCAAGTCAAAGTCTAACTACGATAACTATTCCGGGATCTATTTACACATAACAAGGCCATCAAAAATCAAATACCTCCAAATCAATCGAATTACGGTGGCTGCCAAGCCCGTACGTACAACCACGAATCACTTGTATAACTTAACACACCGAAGGAAACGGTCATTCCCACAACCATGTTGATTCAAACCATTATTAACTAATTCAACTTCTTCCCATTTACTCTTGCCTTGCTTTTGGAATNAAAGTCGTTAACTCAAAAGTCAAACCTTGGTCAACTATACCAACCTACAAATTCCGAATTAAGAATTTTCCTTTCGAATCAACTTCGAACTTCCTGAAATTCAATTCCGACCATACGTATAAGTCATAAAACATGAAGTGAAGCTACTCAAGGCCTCAAACTTCTGAACAAAGCGCTAGTGCTCAAAATGACCGGTTGGGTCGTTACATTTACTTAAACATACATTCATCCTCGAACGTGCTAAAAACCATTTCGGAGTTGCCCAAAATAACTGTTTAACACCTCGTGCACCTATCAGTGCCACCACAACCCATGTGAGTATATTAGCTCGAGCCAAACTGAAGATCCTTCCTTGTGCCTTATCCAACAAGCTTTAGAACCAAATTCCAATATACAGAATTCTCTGCGGGACCTGATTCCAATATACAAACATCGTATCAATCTCAACCCACTGTACCAAATATGATCATGCACCCATGCATAAACCCCACAATGCACTATATAATTTGTATGCCCATAATAATATCCTTCAACCGTAGAAGCTGCAAATTCACTAACATGATGCCCATAGTATATCTCATAACGCGTATAAGCCCTGATCCAACCCTCGTGATACTGCAACGATGAAAGTGCCCCGTAGAAGCTCATAACCACATTCGAAATTAAAAAATCATGGAGTGTCTTCTCTTGAAAAGAATCATTACCTGATTCTGAACTAAATAGTGACAGTTTCCCTTTAATATACCTTACATATATCCGATCGCACTGATCTTAGGTCCTATAACCTCGTCTTACCCAATACAAGCTGCTCGGGCAATAAGCCACCTCAAATAACGTATAAAATGTCAAATGACGCTATCAATGCGCCAACAAGCTATAACTAGAATAAAACAAATAATCAAGAACGAACTCTGGCAAGGAACTACCCATCCTGTGAAACAAATAAAATGGCCGAACAGATGATATGAACCTATATCAGGGATGAGAAAGAAGACACACAAAATAAGTATAAGGAGCCGTGCTCAACATCTCACTATTACGGTGCGCAACCCGATCCACATATGATATAGTTGTGGCATGCAACCCGATCCAAACATCATACCAGTGGCGGCGTGCCACCCAATCCATATATAACAATCAACAAGAAAGTACCTAACGAGCCAAACTGCTCACACCTACGAAATGCCCGAATATTTCCCCCACAAGCATGCCAAGTGCATAAACACAACCCTGGGGAGACAAATAGCGCCATGTTTTACAAAAGCCAAGCTCGACTAAGGTGCATTGAACAACAGACATCTCCAAAGCCACCCCGCTCATATAATACCACAAGCTACGCCGGATCACAGCACATACGTGAATAATCACATCGCCTCACAACCCATATGGCATAAAGAGTATCACCTGAAATAGACGACGCTAGGAATATTATCCCCTACGCCTGAAGAATTATCCATAAGCAATGCTATGCTAAATGGACACATTCGACCTGATGTAGAGCATACATTCATATTAGATCTACCAACGGACCTCAAGCCGATTCCGATCATCCCATACTGGGCCAATAACCTTTCAAAGATCCACAATGACCCCATTCATGACATATAAAAGCAGCCGTCCAATTCGGAACAAACATTCACACTCCACAACTAAAGGAATAGACTCAAACATAAGCTCTCCAATGAGCGACAATACCAAAATCTTTATACTCGATTTCAGCCTCTAACAATTGAATGACTAACACGTCATACTTATACGATCTTCTCGTGGAATATACTCCCACACCCTCCACACCAGGTAGCAAAAGCTAAACATCAATAGCCATCGACCATGCTATTTCTGTAATGCCAATTAATAATCCACAAACCAATGCATAATGCCTCTTCCACAGAACATCATCCTCTGGAGATATTAAGATAATGCCAGCTTACTCTGAACATCTGAATCCCCCTCTCGCTCTCCCGAGCTCATGACATTCTTATCAAAACTGAATTGTAACCTTGATCCTCAACTTCCAATTTCCATACCGCTCACTACACCTATCCTGCCATTACGCGAGAGTACACGAATTTTATCATAACCCCTGAACCACCAGTAGAATAAACACTTCATCGGCTAGAACCCCTTCTACCCAACTTATTTCAGAAGACCAATCGCAAAATGCAACCAAATTCCCATAACCGCAGAAAATGCAACCCTCAAGTCAAAGTCTAACTACGATAACTATTCCGGGATCTATTTACACATAACAAGGCCATCAAAAATCAAATACCTCCAAATCAATCGAATTACGGTGGCTGCCAAGCCCGTACGTACAACCACGAATCACTTGTATAACTTAACACACCGAAGGAAACGGTCATTCCCACAACCATGTTGATTCAAACCATTATTAACTAATTCAACTTCTTCCCATTTACTCTTGCCTTGCTTTTGGAATAATAGTCCTATTTAAACACTTAACGAACCTCAAACAACACTCATCCCGAGTGACCCAAATCACGAGACCACATCGTCTCAATACCCATAAGCTATATCATACCCTTCTCGTGCACTCAACAGTATCTCCAACTGATACACCCATTATGGAAGACCTTCTGCGAATTCAAAGTTGTTTCTCCCATTACTCTTACGTTGCACCATAGACCCGGTGGTAACATATATATTCCCCACACTTAAGAAACCTAGTCCTCAGCTAAATAACGTACCCTAAATCCTTAGACACTGCACTTTAATTCTTGAGCCCACTAGAACTATTGTTCAGAGTCACTCATTCTGACCTAGTCCCGAATATAACCAAACTCTAGTGCTCTACTAACACATAAATATTCCCGATGAAGCAACCGAATGAATTCATTTCCTTGCACTTCATAGCCACAAGAAGCATAAACTCCGAGTCATCCAAAAAACTACACATGAATCGATAAGGCAAAATGTAGCACACATTCATCAAGTCC
>AWOL01S0097987.1:0-14993 GCA_000715115.1 Nicotiana otophora
GGCATGAAGCTTATTTGGCATTGCCCGAATTAAAAGGCTAAGGTCATTCCGAGTTAATAAAACGTGAAGGCATGAAGCTTATTTGGCATGGCCCGAATTAAAAGACTAAGGCCGTTCCGAGTTAATAACACTCGAGGGCATGAAGCTTATTTGGCATTGCCCTAATTAAAAGGCTAAGGCCATTCCGAGTTAATAAAACTCGAGGGCATGAAGCTTATTTGGCATTGTCCGAACTAAAAAGGCTACGGCCATATTAACACGGCGCGCATACGTCCGAGACTCGTAACAAAAACAAGGCCTTCGAAAAATTCTTATAACCAGTTCTAAAGGCTACCCTCGACGAGCTACAAACCTAAATTATTTTGGAAAAAAGTTTTCGGTAACACCGAATCCCTACAATTCCTTGACACAAAGTAATGTTAAAGACAAGGTTTGCTCGAACCTTTGAACATAACCTAATTATTTTATGCCAAGACATTTCGACCTTTGCGAGAAGACAAATAAAAAAAGCAAAGGAAAAATCCAAAAGTGATGAAAGGGAAAGGCCATATATATATATCACAATTTCTTTACAAGAACTGAATAGCCCCGATACTTATTTTTTACAAAGGTCGGACGGCCTTAACAAAAAGATAGTACAAAAAGAAGATCCTAAAGGGCCTAATCTTCATCGGAGGCTACATCATCGCCTACGGGGTCTTCGCCACCATCGAACCCACCAGACTCTTCAGAACTCTCGGAATCCTCCTCGGGATAAGCTAGCTTCCAAGCCTTGGCTTCGCATATCATGGCATTCTCGATTTCATTCAATATGTCAAAATTCTGAGCATGAACTCACTCGAGGGCCTCCCTTCAGGATTGCCACCTCGCATGCTTCACCATGTTTCTCGCTTGCTTTTGAATGGCCTCGACATTGGCCCTGATCTGGGCCACTTTATCATTGGCCTCAGTCTTGGCCACGACGACCTCTAACTTGGCCGCCTCAAGCTCCTTGGCCAGGTTCTCTTGACCAGAAACAACCGAGTTCAACTGAGATTGGAGTCCATCGATCGTATTGACCTGCACCGAGTATTTCTCCCTTATAGCCCGAAGTTGAACCTCAGCCGAAGCCAACTACGCCTGGGCAGTCTTTTTTTCCGAGGCCAGGCGGTCCATAGTTTTCTTCCATTCTTCGGCCTCAGCCTTCACCGTGTCCACCTCCACCTGGAGCTCCTCGATCTGGTCAAGTCTCTTTTGAACTTGTGGGTTCGGGTCGTTAGTCAATGTGTGTGAATCATCATCACTAATTTCGAATATTCGTCTTACCTGCTCGACCAAATCATGCTCCTTCTGAGACGCTTCTAACTCGGCTTGGAGCCTCTCACTAAGAAGCTTGTAAGCATCTTTCTTCTCAGCAAGCTCCCGAGTCACGGCCTTGTGACGCTTGAACTCCTCCCGATATCGAATAAAGGCCTCATGATGAAGCATCGAGGTTTGCAAATACAAAGGAGAATGTTACGAATGTTCATGATTAAATCTAAGTACATAATGGAGGGACATTCAAAATTACCCTATTCAATGCCTGTTGAGCTTCGTTAAACAGGCAGGGCGCTTCCACCTCGTTCATTCTAGCTTAATCCTCTTTGGTAATCAAGCACCGAAGGTAACTGGCAATCCCCATTGGGGCAGAGAGAACTCGGGTGTCCTCCGAAATAGATATATAAATTGCTCGTCTCCGAGCAGGATCAACACTTGGAGCTGGAACTGATTCACTAAATTTGGGCTTGAAGAAGACCCACCATCTCTCGGGGACGGTATCTTCTTTGGTACCGGTAAGTCGCCCAACCCAGTGACATCCTCCGAAGTAGTAGAATCCAGGCCATCGAAGAAATTGTGGAAAGAACCGGCAGCTCCTTGGGCCCCTTCGCCGAGGTTACCTTTCAACGTCTGAGCCTCGTTTATCATAGAATCGGTAAACGAAGGCGATCCAGAGAGATCGAACACCCCAAGCACCTCCTTAGGCACATTACCTTCAGACCGAGAAGTACCGGTCACAGTTTATTTTTCGACCTCCCTAGCTCGGGGCAAAACGGTCTTGACCCTCCCTGGTTCGGAGACTTCAGCCACTGCTTCTTCTACGGTCTCCATAGCTTGAGGTAGTTCGAAACCACTTCTCACGCAGGTCACCAATTCAGAATCTTCTTCTTCTTCAGACTCATCCCTCAACCGATGGAGTGAATCCGATGAGAGTTCTCGGGCGCTGGCATTCTTAGGTTTGCGCGCCAACCGCTTCCTCGATCTCTTCTTTTTAGGGCTGGAGGAACTCAGAGATTTTCCTCTTTTCTTCTCTTTATCCTGCTTCGGAGCAGGGGGGTCGGCGTATATGTCGCCGTCGGCTGATGGAGGCCTCATTTCGACATCTTTTGGTAAACCTGCAAAATGAAAGTAAAACGATTTAGAGATTGATGATGTAAAAGTAAGATCAAATATAACTTAGAGAAAAACAATTCTCACCATGGTTACGGGCCTCCCATCGGCCCTTCGAGAGCTCACGCCATAAGCTCGTAATAAGGTCTCTGTGTCTCAATGCCCTCAACCCACTCCTTGAGTCGAGGAACGGCATTCGACATCTGGGCAACAACTGCATCATCACATAACATCGATGAGAAGGGAGGGAAACGAAAAGCAATAAAAGAAATTTTTAAGGCGAAGTTACACTTACGTTTCATGTTCCATTTCTCGAGGAATGGCATGTCCGCATCCTGGATTAAGTCCGAGGTCCTCACTCAAACAAATCAGCCCAATCAGTCTCAGTCCCGATCCTCGTCGATGCTCAAGAATAAGGCCTTAGTGGCTCGACGTGCGAGCTTGATTAATCCCCCTCAGTGAAGTCGAGGGCTATACAGGCGCATGAGGTGGTCGAGGGAAAATGGACACCCTCGATCTTGCTCACAAAGAAACGAAGTAGAATAACAATCCTCCAAAACGAAGGATGGATCTGCCCGAGCGTCACTTCATACCTTTTGCAAAAGGCTATGATAACTAGGTCTAAAGGACCCAGCGTGAAAGGGTAAGTGTAAACACTTAAAAAATCCTCCACGTAGGTGGTGATCGATTCCTCGGGGGTAGGGACCACTACGAGTTTATTTTCCCAGTTGCAGTCCTCTTTGACCTTATTGAGGATGCTGGCAGTAATAGTACATATGTACCTCGAGATCGGCTCGCACCGACCCGTTACCAAGGGGGTTTTCTCGATCTTGAAGTCGACCCCAGTTGGGCACCCCGAAAGGACAAACGACTTTAGAGGGGGTTCCGGTGTTAGTTCCTCAGTGGCAGCACGCAAAATATTTTCAGATGGTTTCGAGGAAGAAGGGGTTTCTTTTTTAGGAACAGATTTTGATGTCTTTGCCATTTTTTATAAATAATGTAGAAGAAAGTGTTGGTAAAAGAGGAGGCGTGCTTAGCGAAATAACTTATGTAAACTTTCAAAAGAACTAGAAGAGAAGGTATGATTATCAGATAACTTATAAGAACTCTCAGAAAACCAGAAGTGAAGAAGTTTGAACTTAAGCTTTTAGAAAAAACATTAGATGAGAGTGATGAAGTTTTCTCAAAACACAAGAGCAAATCTTTGAATGTAAAAGTTCTAATGAATGAATGAAAGGGGTATCTACAGTTTTCTAAAGCGACAGTTCGCTTCCTGTAGCGGTCGACTGTCAACTGACACCCATTTAATTCCTTGAAGATTGGACCGACGGGATGTTTTCAACTGTTCTTTTTAGTTACATCATGAATCCGTCGTCATGATTTATCTGAATAAGAATCGGGAGCCCGTATCGTTTCTCATCATTTACTCATCGAAAAACAAGGGGATTTGACGTCGTATTTTGTCTCTTACGTCATGATATATCGAAATGAGAATCTTAGGTTCATGTCGTTTTTCGTCACCTACTCTTCGAAAAACTAGGGGACTATCTGTGTACGGATAAAATCGAGCTCGGTGTTCGATCGAGCTTGAGAAACGGAGGGCCAAGGTCGGTACATCTGTAATAGGGTAAAAATCGAAGTCCGAGGTTCAATCTGACATCCAACATGGTCAGCTGAGGGCATAATATAATATTCAAGATCAGACCCAAAGCATCATCAAATCTAGCCATCGAGATTATCAGATTTGCCCTCGAGTCCAACGAAGGCGTAACCGGTCCTATTTCTAACGGTCTCGAAGAAAGCTCTGTCAACTCATCCGGCAAGGGTCCGTGATTCTTCCCATTAACTAATCATTATGGCAAAAATTATGAAATTAGTCAAAAAGGGAACCAACGGTCTTCAAAATCAAGGACTTATGTTTTTGATAGTATAATTAAATAATACCCTAAAAGGTAGGTCTCCCTCAATATATAAAGGGAACTTGACAATCCATGGAGGACATTGTAACATATATTGAGAAGCAATACATTCTCTAAGTTCTTATTCTTTGATTTTTTGGTGTCAAATAAAGTGCATTCAATTCAAGGGTGGCCTGCTTTCCCGAGCCGAAATCATCCAACTCACGTGGTTTACGGTTAATCTATCGTTATTTATTTCAATTGCAATCTAATCTATCGTTTTGTATCAAGTTAATCCATATGTCCTTATAACCACTAACAAATTCAATTGTTATCCGATTTTTAGGGTAAACAGTAGGGGTGGGCATTCGGTATTAGGAATTTCATTTCGGTATTTGGTTTATCAATTGTGTATACCAAATAGCATACCAAATTAATTCGGTACGGTTCTTTATTTCTTATTTTGGTTGGGTACGGTTTCAGTTTAGACCAAACGTTCACTGTCTTCCCCACTCCATTAACTAATGTAATCCATGTTGTTTGAGATTCCACCAGGCAATTCATTAATGGTATGGACCGCAGCTGCCTTTTGTGTAAGCTGAGAAGTCTCTGATATGAATGAATGACCCATCGATTTCACCTTTGCACTAGTAACGGTATTTACTTGTAGTTGAGCTTCTCTTGAGTTCTTACCATAAATATTTTGCTGGAAGATATACTTTTTCCACAATGGTTATGCAAACTGCAAAGGGCCCCTTTAATGGATTAATATTTGGTCTTAAGGCACGCTATGCTAAGGGTAAGGGATTAGGGAATTAGGAATTTTGGACTTTTGGGGTGTGAGCTTAAGGTTATTGGGCTAAAAAATAAAAATAAAGTGGGGCTTGGACTAAACTATTTTGGTATTTCGGTATACCGAAATACCAAAATATTAAAAACCCAATACCGTATACCGTACCGAAATACCGAAATTTCTGTACCGAAATAAACCGAAATACCGAAAAAACCGAAACCGAAATACCAAATTAATTCGGTTCGGAATTCGATTTTTCGGATTTTATGCCCAGCCCCTAATAAACAGCACTTGAATAGAGAGAGAGCTTTACACTACCTTAGAGCAGCAGTCAATTGAGATATTTAGACGAAATTGGTCTCAGTATGGGAAGTGCTTAACTAACTCTTATACAAGGAGGAAAAGAGAGAAACACTAACAAGGCCAATAGTTATTTAATAAAGTTCAGGAGAAACACTATCTGATTTTGACATATACTCAACTGAATTACTCAAGGAACATTCATAAAGTTCAGGAGAAGATGGTCAGTACACGGTCTATTGATGCATTAAAGCAATTATTTTTACCCAAAGCATATCTATATGGCACTGAACATTAGTGCATTCAAGGATTTTGTATCCACATGGTGCACGATACGAATTGTGTGGGAAAATAGAACTTCAATTGAGCATTATAACAGTAGCATTTCTCAGTCAATGTTGCTGAAAGGCCATGCACCTTACATGATAAGGAAGAATGCAAAGAAAATACAATGACAAGACACAATGTTATCAATAACTATGAGAACAGGAGCAGGAGCAGGCACCAGGCAATCGGAAAGATCTTTTACCATCTCTTAAACTCATTTGCCTTCACCGTTAACCTATCATCACGTCACTAAATATGAGGTGAAGCAAGAGTCTCTAAGTAGGTTATCACCTGAACTTGACGAAAATTACCTGACATGAAATCGTCTAGTCGTTTGAATGATGCATTCCTTGGATTGTACAGTCTTAGCTCTGCACCAAGCTGCAGCAAAACTTCATCACCATTCTCTGTCACAAACAACGGTGAGACATAATCCCTACGATCAAGGGGTAATGAGATGGTAACCAATTTAGTCCAAGATTTCTCAACACCATACTCCTTCATCACCCATATATCAGCCCTTTTTGGTTCATAGTTGCAACAAGCAACTAAATACCCTCTTGAAACACCTAATGTCCAATAAATACCTTCATCTTCATAACTCGGCAAAGCTATTTTCCCATATTTCCTTTCAGCCAAATCCAAAGTAACAATCGCCCAAGAATCACTCGAACAATAACTATAACATGCTTCCCAATGAAGAGCCCCATTAACAAACACACCCAACTTACCATTTATATTACCACTATTGAAACCCTCAATAATTGACCAAGATTTAGCCTTTAAGCTATAAACCTTAACCATGTTCTCATATCTTCCCTCAGTTTTAGGAAAACTAAAGATTTTCACAACCTTATAATCTTCATTACATACATCATAACCAAATCCATATCTAACATAACAACCACCACTATTATCTTTCAGCATCGAATCAGGAAATACATTAAAATTTCCAGTACATGGGTTGAATAGCATTAGTGTAAATTTATCACTAGTTAAACAAATTAACCCATTGCAAGAACCCAAAATCTTAGCAGAGAGAGATAAAGATTTAGCAGGATTACCATGTTTAACCACATTAAAAAATGAATCTTTTCCAAACCCCATGTGGTAAATATTGCAGATTCTGCCCAACTTAGAAACTGAGGCTACTACAGCAAGTCTATAATCAGTCATTTTGGGGTTGTTTAAGGAAAAATTGACATGGGTTTTGTTGAATAGAGGAGATGAGAGTAAAGAAAGCCATGATTTTGAAACAGACCTGAATTTCGAGAGGGATTTGACAGGTAATCTCAATAGAATTTCAAAGATGATTTCTTGTGGAAGGTTTGGTAATTCTTGGGCCAAAACTGTTGATGTTTCCTCCATTTTCTATGATTTAATTGCTTACTATATTTTCTTGATGTAACTATGGAATGTGGAGTTGAGTTATATAGTGGACTGTCACTCGAGCTTTCAAATTTGGCGTGCCGTCAAAATATTAGTACTTCAATTATAAGCACCTCCGTTTTCAAACTTGGAGATCCGGACGTCGGTGTGGTCAATTATTACTATATTATGAGAGAAAAAATCAATACTACATCTATTTCAATTTATATCAACATATTTGACTCTTGATTTAAAAATAAGACTTTTGAACTTGTAATATAAAAGAAGATACATATATTTTATGTGATTATAAATTATTACATAAAAATAAATTATATTCAAATATATAAAATGATTATTTTTTTCGCACGGACTAAAAAGAAAAAGTTCACATAAATTAAAACGAAGAGATTATAAGCTGAGGTGTTTGTTAGATTTGATTTGATATTTATTTAAAAAGAAATCAAACTAATTAGTAGTATATGATTTTCTCGGTTCAAATATTTTTTGGATATTTTTATTTTTATTTTTTCAGTTCCTTTTTTGATACATGAAATAGAAATTCAATCAATTCAATTAACTAGTTATAAAGAAAAACTAGACTGATTGATAAAATTATCCATAAATCAGTACTATATGTTTAGCAAAAATTATACAATGGATGGAATCTATGATCTTAATTATGTACTCCCTTTATTTCAGTTTATGTGATGCAGTTCATATTTCAAAAGTAAAATGAGTTTTTCTTTAATCGCAATATATTCATATGCCAGATTTTGGATTGTTAATTATTATGATTAAAATATTTTTTATGTAATTTTAAATGTATACATTTTATTTTAAAAATCTAAAGATTATAGGTGTGTTTGGTATGAGGAAAATATTTTCCAATTTTCTAATATTTGGTTGACTTAAATGTTTTGGAAAATATTTTCCTTCAATTGTAGGAAAATGTTTTTCCCATCGAGAGAAGGAAAAATATTTTCCAAAACTCTTTTTCAATCTTTCCCACCTTATTCCTCACCCCCACCTACCCATCCCATACAACCCCTTCCCACCCCCACCCCACCCTCTCACCCTAAATAGAAATATTATTACTAGTACTTTCTTTCCATGTTATAGATAGTTTTTTTTTTTATTTCAACAAATGAGTATTTTCTTTCATGATATAAAAAAGTATTTTTTTTCATTTTAATAAAAAAAGAGTACTTTCTTTTCATGATTTAGATAGAAATATTTATTTTCTTTCATTTCAACAAAAAAAGTATTTTGTTTCATGATATAAAAAAGTATTTTCTTTCATTTCAACAAAATGATGTAGTAAAACGTAATTTCTTTCATTTCAACAAAAAGAGTATTTTTTTTAGTTATGGAGCACAAATTTCAACATTATTTTTGCGTAAAAAAGTAAAGCAGCACATTAGTTCCTTTGGGTTTGTATGAATTTTTATAAGACTAATTACATTCTTGAAGAAAATAGAGTCCTGAAAATATTGGGTATTGGGGGGGAGGGGGGGGGGGGGGGGGGGGAGACACAGGAAACATAAGGACTTTGGGGAAGGGGTGTGAGGAGAGTAACATACAAAATTATTATATTAAAAAATATTTTCTACTCTCTAACTAAATACTTAAAAATATTTTTCGGAAAACGTTTTTCATTCACCAACCAACCAAACATGGATGTCAACCTATGTGTAAAAGACCCCAAAATAAAGTTTTGATGATTCTCTGTATGGTGATTTTGGACTTAGGAGCGTATCCGAAAAATTATTTGGAAGCCTGTAGCTAAATTAGGCTTGCAATGGCGAAATTAGAAATTTAAGTTTGGAAGTTTGATCGGGGAGTTGACTTTTTGATATCGGGGTCGGGATCCAATTCTGAAAATTTTCATAGGTCCGTTATGTCATTTATGACTTGTGTGCAAAATTTGAGGTCAATCAGACTTGATTTGATAAGTTTCGGCATCGAAAGTAGAAGTTGGAAGTTGTTAGTTTCATTAAGCTTGAATTGGGATATGATTCGTCATTTTAGCGTTGTTTGATGTGTTTTGAGACTTCGACTAACTTTGTATGATATTTTAAGACTTGTTGGTATATTTAGTTGAGGTCCCGGGGGCCTCAAGTGAGTTTCGAATGGTTAACAGATCAAATATGGACTTAGAACAATTGAAACTTCCTACTGCCTACTAATGCAATCACACCTGCGGAAATTTGCTCGCATGTGTGAGCTCGCAAAAGCGAGCCTGCAATCGTAGAAGCATGTGGTCCGCATAAGCGGACGAAATATCGCAGAAGCGACCACATGGTCGCAGATACGGCTTGGGCTAGGAGTGCATTGGACCGCAGAAGCGAACTCTTGTCCGCAGAAGCGAGAATGGCGCAGAAGCGGTTAAAAGTTCTGTAGAAGCGGAACCTCTTGGCAGTGTACAAAAATAAATGGTTCCGATATTTTTGTCATTTTGGACATTTTCAACACGTTTTTGGGCGATTTTTCATAGAGAATTCACGGGAAAACTTGAGGTAAGTCACTTGTGATCATTATTAGTCAATAATATTGGATTATCATTGAGTATTTCGACTAGATTACGTGTTTTTAAGGTGAAATTAGAGGAATTGGGCTTAGGGATTTCAAAATAAGAAATTAAGATTTGGAGGTCGAGTTGATATCGAAATTTAGTAAAATTGGTATGGTTGGACTCGTGGTTGAATGACCGTTCATATTTTATAACTTTTATCGTGTTCCAAGACGTGGGTCCTACAGGCAATTTTTGAGTACAATTTTGATTTTTTGTTGGAAAATTAATATTTTCATATGTAATTAATTCCAATAATTTGTATTGACTGAATCGAATTAATTATGACTAGATACGAAGCTTTTGGAGACCAATTTGCGAGGCAAAGGCATAGCGGAGTAAAGAATCATACGGTTTGAGGTAAGTAACACTTATAAACTTGGTGTGTCCACTCTTTCTTTTTCCTGCTTAGCCTACTGCTCCATAGGTTGGTATCTTACTGAACTTATTAGATTTATAAGTTACAAATTCAGGACATATAATGATTAATGGCTGAAGTTTAATAATTTCTCACAAATATATTTATGTTTCGAATCAAAATACTAGGTTCGATCAAACCCGTAGTTAACAAGACTAAGCAGTGTTGATAGAATGAAAATTTTGAAAGCAATAGTTGACCATCATATATATGAAGTAAAGGTATTCTCTTTTCTGCTTCAGCATTTTATCTTTGTCGCTGTCAGACTTTTTCTTTTTTTGAAATGTATCCTGCGATTCTCATGCTTTAGAGTTAGACATGGACTCGGGTAAAAGATTGGCACAAAATAGACCCTTTTCCCCTTATTTTGTTATAAATATAACTCAAAATAACAATATCAAACAAGGAAAAACAAGCTAAGAGATATAGAGAGAAAGAGAGGAAGAGAGATTCTTATTTCTTCTTCAATTGTGTGATTTTTTCTATCTATTACAAGGCATTTATATAGGCATGAAAAGTGAATAAAAATATGTCATTGAATATGTCATTAAGCATTTGAGAAGATCATGGAGGAAGAGTAGACATCCAACATAATTTGATTTCTCTTATAACACTCCCCCTTGGATGTCCATAGATAATGTGCCTCGCTAAAACCTTATTAGGAAAAAATCCTATGGAAACAAAAATCATAGGGAAGGAAAAAGAGTACACATGTTTAGAAATACGCCTTTTGGTTGCCTCGTGAAAAACCTTTCAAGGAAAATCCAGTGGGACAAAACCTTGTAAGGAAAAAAGAGTACAACGCATATTAACTCCCCCTGACGAGAGCATCAATTCACATCCTTGAGCTTTCGCATCCCAATCTTGTACACTAGTTTCTTGAAGATTGACGTCGGTAGAGATTTGGTGAACAAATCAGTCATATTATCACTTGAACGGATCTGTTGCACATTGATATCACCATTCTTTTGAAGATCATGTGTGAAAAATAACTTTGGTGAAATGTGCTTTGTCCTATCCCCTTTTATGAATCCTCCTTTCAATTGGGCTATGCATGCTGCATTGTCTTCATACAAAATTGTGGGTAATTTATCACACTTCAAACCACATTTGTCTCGAATAAGGTGTATTATAGACCTCAACCATACACATTCTCGACTTGCTTCATGAATAGCAATTATCTCAGCATGATTAGATGAAGTAGCCACTATTGATTGCTTAGTCGATCGCGAAGATATGACAGTGTCTCCATATGTAAACACATAGCATGTTTGAGATTTAGCCTTATGTGGGTCAGATAAATATCCAACATCGGCATAACCAACAAGATCGGGACTGCAATCATTGCCATAAAATAATCCCATATCGATAGTCCCTTTTATATATCGCAATATGTGTTTGATTCAGTTCCAATGTCTCCTTGTAGGAGTAGAGCTATATCTTGCTAAGACATTAACTGAAAAAGTTATGTCAGGCCTTGCAGTGTTAGCAAGATACATAAGTGCACCAATTGCACTAAGATATGGTACTTCAGGACCAAGAAATTCTTCATTCTTTTCTTGAGGTCGGAACGGGTCCTTATTCACATCAAGTGATCGAACAATCATCGGAGTACTTAATGGATTTGCTCCGTCCATGTAAAACCGTTTCAATACCTTTTCTATGTAGGCAGATTGATGAACAAAAGTCTCGTTTGCCAAATGTTCAATTTGCAAACCAAGGCATAATTTTATTTTTCCGAGATCTTTCATCTCAAATTCCTTCTTTAAATAATCAATTGCCTTTTGAAGTTCTGTAGGAGTTCCAATAAGTTTTATGTCAGCATATACAGCAAGTACAACAAACTCCGATGTTATTTTCTTTATAAAAATACATGGACAAATGATATCATTTATATAACCTTCCTTTAATAAATACTCATTAAGGCGGTTATACCACATTTTTTACCTGATTGCTTTAGACCATACAAAGATCTTTGCAATTTGATTGAAAACATTTCCCGGGACTTCGAATTATGTGCATCACGCATTTTAAATCCCTGGGGAATTTTCATGTATATCTCATTATCAAGTGAGCCATAAAGGTAGGCTGTAACCACATCCATTAAATGCATGTCAAGCTTTTCATGGACAGCAAAACTAATGAGATAACGGAACGTTATAGCATCCATAACAGGAGAATACGTCTCTTCATAATCGATACCAGGCCTTTATGAAAATCCTTGTGCAACAAGGCGTACCTTATATCTTTGTACATCATGTTTCTCATTCCTTTTACGTACAAAAACTCATTTATAGCCAACAGGCTTAACACTATTTGGTGTTAGACTACAGACCCAAAAACTTCACGTTTCTCAAGTGAAGTTAATTCTGCCTGGATAGCATCTTCCCATTTTAGTCAATCATTTCTCTGTCTACATTCATCAACAGATTTTGGTTTAAGATCCTCATCTGGTTGCATTATTTCAATAGCGACATTATAAGCAAAAACGTTATCGATAACAATATTATTTCGGTTCCATCTTTTTTCCCTTGAGACATAACTTATTGAGATCTATCCATTCTTATTATTTTCAGGTACCTAAACCTTCCTTGAGGTTTTATCATTTGTTATATCTTTGTGTTCTTCTTGAGTCACTACCTCCGTATTATGATCACTTTGATCATTTGCTCCTTTTCTTTTTCGAGGATTTTTATCCTTATAACCGATAGGTCTACTACGTTTCAAGCGTGGTTTAAACTCATTTGCTTTAATTAATTGTCCTACTGGGATATCCACTCGAATTGGAGCATTAGCAGCTGGAATATGTGACTTAGTCACCCTTGGTAGGTCAGTGAATGCATCTGGCAGTTGATTTGCAATATTTTACAAATGAATTATCATTTGAACCTCTTGTTCACATTGATTTGTTCGAGGATCTTAATGATATAATGATAATACATTCCAATCTATCTCCTTTCTCAGCCGCTTATTTTCTCTCCCTAATATTGGGTATACTGATTCATCAAAATGACAATCAGAAAATCTTGCTCTAAATAAATCTCCAGTCATAGGCTCCAGATATTTTAAAATAGAAGGAGATTCATACCCAACATATACTCCCAACCTTCTTTGGGGCCCATCTTTGTGCGTTGTGGTGAAGCAATTGGAACATATATCGCATAACCAAAGATTCTAAGATGAGAAATATTTGGCTCCTCACCAAAAGCCAATTGCAATGAGGAGACTTTATGAAAACTTGTGGGTCTTATCTGCACAAGTGCTGTTGCATGTAAAATAGCATTACCCCCATACTGAAATGGGAAGTTTTGTTCTCATAAGCATTATTCTAGCAATTAATTGGAGGCGTTTGATCAATGATTCCGCTAGACCATTTTGTGTATGAACATGAGCAACCGGATGCTTAATTGTTATCCAGTTAATATACAATAATCATTAAAGGCTTGGGATGTAAACTCACCAGCATTATCAAGACGAATTGTCTTAATTGCATAATCTAGAAATTGTGCTCTTAGATTTATTATTTGAGCCAACAATCTCGCAAATGCTATATTGCGAGTTGATAATAAGCACACATGTGACCATCTTGTAGATGCATCTACCAAAATTATATAATATCTGAATGGTCCACGTGGAGGGTGAATGGGCCCACATATATCACCCTGTATACGTTCCAGAAATGTAGGGGATTCCATCCTAACTTTAATAGCTGATGGTCTAATAATTAATTTTCCTTGAGAACATGCAGCACTAGAGAATTCTTTAAATTGAAGAATCATTTGGTTCTTCATTGAATATCCATGTGAATTCTCAATTATTTAACGCATCATAGTAGAACCAGGATGACCCAACCAGTCATGCCAAATAATAAAATTATCTTGATTAGTAAACTTTTCATTTACTATGGCATGCGTTTCAATCTTGCTAATACTTGTGTAGTATAAGCCGGAGGAAAGAGCAGGTAATATTTCAAGCACATATTTCTTACCAGACATTATTGTAGTAATATAAAGATATTTTTCATCATTTGTAGTCTCAATATGGTAGCCATTTTAGCGAATATCTTTAAAACTTAATAAGTTTCTTTGAGATTTACTACAATATAGTGCTTCATCAATAGCCAAATGTGTTCCTCCTGGTAGTAATAAATTGGCTCTTCCAGAACCTTCAATTAATTTTGTACTACCGGATATTGTATTAACATTGGCTTCTTTCATTACCAAATAAGAGAAATATCTCTTATCTCTTAAAATAGTATGTGTTGTAGCACTATCCAGAAGACATATATCATCTTTATTAATCTTGAGTCTAACTGAAGACTGAAAATTTTTCATATTCTTCATAAAAAAAATCAAAAAGTATATTTTAAGAAATATGAAAGACAAACAAAATATATATTAAGAAATACATTAGGAATGTAGAAACTAGCAACACATGATACATTAGGAAAATACACTTAAGAAAAATAAACTAGTTGAAAACATAACAAAATGACAACTTTTATTATAACTTCATTCCCAGTAAGATGATTAGTTCTTCAGTTAATATCCTCAAAGAAGTCTCCAGCTTCGAAATGAGTAATATTTGCTAGGCCTCCAAAATCATCATCTTTATATGCAAGATGTGCCTCAGAATCATATTTGTTTGAGGGACCTACTTCATCATAATTATTTTGAAATGTCAAGTGTGCCTCCACATTATTTTCTTTCTTTCTAAGGGAGGCTTGATAAAGTTTGACAAAATAATCTGGCGTACGACAAATGCGTGCCCAATGACCTTTCATACCACATCGGTGACACATACTAATTTTACCTTTTGAAGGATTAATTTGAGAACCCTTATTGTTCTCCTGTTTATTTCCACCATAATGACGATAATTATTTCGTCCCCTGCCACGTCCACGTCTACGAC
>AWOL01S0097989.1:0-12753 GCA_000715115.1 Nicotiana otophora
AAAATGTCGGCAAGTACTGAGGTGGACCCCGAGAACCAGAATAACTACTAGAAGAACCTGGTATAGATGAACCCTAAACTAATGGTGCCCGAGCTGAACTCTGAGCTGGAAGTGCATTAAGAGAGACTGACTCGGTCAAGAACTGTATGAACCATGGCTAGCTGATGTGCCACGATGAGCTGGACGAGCCATCTGAGCGGGCCTATAAGGTCGACCCATGCTGTGATAGGACTGTCCCCAAAAAGAAACACTGTTAGAATTACCCAAACCACAAGACCTCTTGGCCTCCCTCACCTCACGCTCCTGAATACGGACCATCTCTAGCCATCGAGCACTATCAACTACCTCGTTGAATTTATCACCTACAATATTTCCCAGATTCATAACAAAACGGAATTGATGGTTGAGGCCATTGATGAACCTCCTGATATTCTCCCTCTCAGTGGGAACCAACCAAATTGCACGATGAGCCAATTCTGAGAATCGCATCTCATACTGGGTCACAAACAGGTCCTCCCGATGTAAATGCTCGAACTGCCTGTGTAGTTCCTCTCTGCAGGTCTGTGGCACAAACTTCTCCAGGAATAATACGGAGAACGCATGCCATAAAAGTGGTGCTGCACCAACTGGTCTGCTCCTCTCACAAGTTTCCCACCATCTGAAGGCTACCCTGGTCAGCTGAAAAGTAGTAAATGAGACCCCACTGGTCTTCAGAATACCCGTTGTACGAAGAATCCGTTGGCATAGGTCCAAGAAATCCTGAGTATCTTCTGATTCAGTTACACTGAAAGATGGAGGATGGAGTCTCCCAAACCTCTCTAATACTCCTCGTCATTCATAATAAGACCCACCTGACCTGAGAAGCTACAACCGGATGTGTTGGTAGTGCCCCCGATATCTGAAGTCCCTGCACTTCCTGCTATGGAGTATGGGCGACAGGGGTATGAGTACCTCCCCCGGCCGGAGAAGTGGCCGGTGCGGCCTGAGCCGAAACAACCTGAGCAAGGCCAGTGCAAACAGTCAATATCTGGGCCAAAGCCTCTTGAAGGCCTAGAATCACAATAGGCATTGCTGGTGTCTGAGCTGGCTCCGTCGGCTCAACTATATCTGGAACCTGCTCCTGAGCTGGAGCAACTGGAGGTTCTACATGTGCTGCTCTAACTGCTGTGCGAGTTACATCTCGACCTCTACTATGACCCCGACCTCTACGACGGCCCCGAACTCTCGTGGCCCTAGCTGGTGGCACTGGTGACTGACCGTCCAATCCGATAGTACGTGTCCTCACCATCTGTGAGAAAATAGAATAATAGAATTTTAGTTTTCGGAATCAACAAATTCGCACGAAAGAATACAAGAAAGTGAAATTTTCCAAAAGGTTCAGCAACCTCTTGAAGATAAATATAGGCGTCTCCGTACCAATCCGCAAGACTCTACTAAACCTGCTCATGACTCATGAGACCTATGTAACCTAGGCTCTGATACCAACTTGTCACGACCTAAAATCCGCATGTCGTGATGGCACCTATCTCAATACTAGGCAAGACGATAACCTCAATAATTCGCTATAATCTTTTAAGTTTGAAACATAATATTAAGATTTAATAGAAAATCCCACAAATACTGATACAAATAAACTCCCAAAAATCCGGTGTCACTGAGTACATGAGCATCTAAATGATAATATAATTTGACTGATAAAACACTGCTTGGAAATATAAAATAGTACAAACAATTGAAAGGAAATAGAGACAAGGTCTGCGAACGCCAAGCAGCTACTTCGATAGTCTCCAACAGATAAAACTCTGAAATCTAGCAGCCGCCGTATCCAGAAGTACCTGGATCTGCACTCGAAGTGCAGAGTGTAGTATGAGTACAACCGACCCCATGTACTCAATAAGTAACAAGTCTAACCTTTGGACTGAAAGTAGTGACGAGCTCAACAGGTACAGTCTAGTATAGAAATAACAGTACAGAAATGTAGGCATGCTTTCAATTTCATCAGTGTAACTCTGTATAAGTAAAATAAATCAATTCTGAATGATATGAGGAATATGACATCTCTATATCTACATGCCAATGTACATGTTGTATGTGATGCATCTCAGTGAAAACCTTGTGTACTCACACTCTCAAAATACTCAATCACTCAGTACTGTATATGGCCAATCCAGCCCAGGGAAGATCCATCCCAAATATAATATCAGCTGACAGTCAGTCGCTCAGTACTGTATAAGGACAATCCAGTCCAGGGAAGATCCATCCCTCAATATAGATAATTAGGCAAGATCCATGCCAGGGAAAATCCATCCCCAAATATAAATAATTTGGGCAAGATCGATGCCCAGGGAAGATCCATCCCTCAATATAAAATCAACCACACTCACTCTGTGTGTGTGGGGGGTGGGGTGCAGATGTCACGACCCAATTTCTCCTATAGGCCGTGATGGCGCCCAACGTTACCTCTAGGAAAGTCAATAGTGAATTAACTACGTGACTGTTTCTTTTAACAATTTAAAAATAGTTGATTTTTAATTATTGACAAATAAGAAGTGAAAAATTTCATAAAAGTGAGTAATAGACAATTTAAGAGTAAATGAGAGAAAATAAATAATCAAAATCAACATGTGTCTACTAGCATAATTTCTAAAACCTGGTGTCACAAGTGTATGAGCTACTAGTAGAATATACAAAACATACTCCACTACTGTCGGAAATGAAGTAAACATGAAGTAAATGCAAAAGAAAGATTTCGGGTGCTGCAGAACGGGCTCGAAAGGCAGCTCACCGCAAAGTCTCGTAGTATCAGGAGTGCGCACCGGGTGATAACCAGATGCACCTGCCTCAGATCCTGCACGGTTAGTGCAGAAGTGTAGCATGAGTACATAAACAACATGTACCCAGTAAGTATCTAGTCTAACCTCGACGAAGTAGTGATGAGGGGTCAACTTCTACACTCACTATGGGATAACAATAAAATATCAAAGTATCTAAATAGGCATGGGCTATGTATTTGATAATGAAACCTCAACAACAAGCAATAAATAAATAATTCTTTCATAAATAGCACTCTCAAATAAATTCCCATCATTTAGTAGTTTTTAATCTCTCAAGCCAATAAAACGATATCAAGTATAATTGGGCTCCAAGTATTATTACACACGAATTATGCCGAGGTAGTACGACCCGATCTAAAATACCTATACATATACTGTGTGCACTGTTGAGGATCGAACGACACAAACCATAGATGCATCTATTAACCTGCCGAGGCGAACGACCCGCTCCCATGAGAGTAGAGGAAAGTTTACCTCGCTCGTGGAAATACTTGCGACACGAGTGAACATAAAATTATCAGAGTTATTATAAAATCCTTCAATTCTTTCCAAACACAAGAAACCCAAACTAGAGACTTTAAATATTTAAATCCTTAATCTCAGCTCATTTCAAAGCAGTTAATATGTATAACCAACATAACAGTGCAAACAAGGCATGATGTAAGCCTAAGACTACCCGGACATCACATAGAATACAGCTACGCACGGACTCTCATCACCTAGTGCGTACGTAGCTCCCCACACATATAATTCACAACAAAGATACACCTAAGGGGAAGAGTTCCCTCTTACAAGGTTAGGCAAGAGACTAACCTCACCTCAAAGCTCGCTTTCCGGCTACAAATTCACTCTAAAGCCTCAATTCGGTGCCGAACAATCCGAAACTAGTCAAATGTTATATAAATTTATCAATACATGTTCAAATGTTCATAACTTAACAATTTAAGTAATTACCCAACCCAAATTGGAAGATTCTTAAAATTCAACCCCGGGTCCACATGCCCGGATTCCAGAAATATTTGAAGAAAGTCATTACCCATAACATTACGAACTCAAATATATGATTTTTACCCAAATCCATAACACATTTCGTGGTTAAATTCCATTTTTATCAAAACCTAATTTTTTTCATCTAAACACACAATTTTCACTAATTTACATGTTAAAATCTACCTATAAACTATGTATCAAACTTACATTAGATAGAAATTGCTTACCTCAAATAGCTAGTGAAAATCCCTCTCTAACGAGCTCCAAAATCGCTCTAAGAGGTGCAATAAAGAACCCCAAATGCTCAACCCCGACTTAAATGAAGATTTACCTTCAGTGTTTTTCGCACCTGCGGTGCCTCTGCCGCATTTGCGGTGCTATGTCCGCTTCTGTGGAGTTCCTTAAGCCCAGCGAGGGACGCTTTTGGGAACGGGATTTCCGCTTCTGCGATCCCTCTTCTGCAACAAGCGTGCCGCTCCTACGGCTTGAGCCGACTCCCCAATCGCACATGTGCGCACGAAAACCTGCATTTGCTGTCCATGGCCAAATGTTCCAAAGCCGCTTCTGCGACCCAACCCACGCACCTGCGGGCTCGCATCTGTGGCCCAAAGCTCGCAGGTGCGGGCATACCAGAACTGGTGCACCAACAGCCCTTTTGAGTCTTGACTAAATCCGCGCATTGTCCGAATGGCATCTGGGTCCCCCGAGGCCCCGTCCGAACGTACCAACAAGTTTGAAATCATAAAATGAACTCGCTCGAACCCTCAGAATGCATAAAACAATATTAAAACAAAGAATCATACCTCAAACAAAATTGAATCAACTTAGGAACTTGAGTTCTTCAACTTACTCCGAGCGCGCCGAAACATACTTAAACTACTCGGAATGACACCAAAATTTGCATGCAAGTCTTAAATCATCATACAGAACTATTCCCGGGCTCGGGATTCAGACGGACCTCGATAACACCAAAACCTACTCCAAACAAAATTTTAAAAATTTTAAAACCTTCAAATAGTCAACTTTTACTATTAAACGATGAAACGCTCCCAGGTCGTCCAAAATCATCATACGAACCTATTCGAACTGTAAACTCTAAATTCCGAGATCGTTTACTCAAAACGTTGACCGAAGTCAAACTTAACATTTTAAAGCCAAACTAAGGAACCAAGTATTCCAATTTCAATCCGAACCCTTCCAAATCCCGAACTAACCATCCCTGCAAGTCATAAAACAATAAGAGCACATACAGGGAGTTTTATTTAGGGGAACAAGGTTTTAGAAAGCAAAACGACCGGTTGGGTCGTTACATTCTCCACCTCTTAAATAAATGTTCGTCCTCGAACAGGTCTAGAATCATACCTGAACTGCCGAATACGTATGGATATCTGCTACGCATGTCCTCCTCGGCCTCCCAAGTCGCCTCCTCGACTGGTTGGCCCCTCCACTGAACCTTTACCGCTGAAATATTCTTGGACCTCAACTGGCGAACCTACATGTCAACAATGGCAACTGGTTCCTCCTCATAACCCAGGCTCTCATCTAGATGAACTATGCTGAAGTCTAACACATGCGACCTGTCGGCATGATACCTCCGGAGCATAGACACATGGAAAACCGGATGAACTATTGATAGACTGGGAGGATAAGTAAGCTCATAAGAAACCTCCCCAACTCGTCTCAACACCTCAAATGGACTTATAAACCTTGGGCTAAACTTGCCCTTCTTCTAGAACCTCATGTCCCCTTCAACGGCGAGATTTTCAAGAGAACCTTTTTGCCCACCATAAATGATAAATCACGCACCTTCTGATCCCGTAACTCTTCTATTTGGACTGTGCTGTGCGACGTCGCTCCTGAATCAACTTTACCTTTTCCAAGGCATCCTTCACTAAATCAGTACCATATAATTTAGCCTCGCCGGGCTCAAACCATCTGATGGGTGAACGACATCGCCGACCATATAAAGTCTTAAATGGAGCCATCTCGATGCTGGACTGATAACTGTTGTTGTAAGCAAACTCGACCAAAGGAAAGAATCGATCACACTGCCCTCCAAAGTCACACATGCTTTGAGCATGTCCTCCAAGATCTGAATTGTCCGCTCTGACTGCCCATCGGTCTTCAGATGAAAATATATGCTGAGCTCTACCCGGGTCCCCAACTCACTCTGTACTGCTCTCCAAAAATGTGAAGTAAACTGAGGGCTTCTATATGATATGATGGAAACAGGCACACCATGCAACCAAACTATCTCCTGAATATAAATCTGGGCCAACCTCTCTGAAGTATACGTGGTCACAACCGGAATGAAGTGTGTCGGCTTGGTCAACCTATTGAGAATGACCCAAACTGCATCAAACTTCCGCAAGGTCCGCGGTAACCTAACTACAAAATCCATAATAATGCGTTCCCATTTCCACTCGGGTATAGTCATCTGCTGAAGTTGGCCACCTGGACTCTGGTGCTCATACTTAACCTGCTGGCAATTTAGAAACCTCGCGACATACTCAACTATGTCCTTCTTCATTCGCTGCCACCATACCGAGAACTGTGTGTCTCCTCTAGAATCCTTTCCCTCAGCCCATCAATGTTAGGAATACATAGACGACCTTGGAGTCGCAAAACACCATCCTCGCCGATAGTAACCTCCTTGGAACCACCCTGTAGTACCATCTCTCTGAGAACCAATAAGTGCAGGTCATCAAACTGGCGAGCCTTGATCTGCTCAAATAGTGAAGACCGGGCAACGACACATGCAAGAACTTGGCTGGGTTCTGAAATATCCAATCTCACAAGTCTGTTAGCCAAGGATTGGTTGTCCAAAGCCAATGGCCTATCCTCTGCAGAAATGAATGCCAAGCTACCCATACTCTCGACCTTTCTGCTCAAGGCATCCGCAACTACATTCGCCTTGCCCGAATGATAAAGGATGGTGATATCATAGTCCTTTAGTAACTCAAGCCACCTGTGCTGCCTCAAATTGAGATCCCTTTGCGTGAACAAATGCTGCAAGTTGTGATGATCAATGTAAACCTCACAGGACACCCCATAAGGATAATGCCTCAAGATCTTAAGAGCACGAACACTCATGGCCAACTCCAAATCATGTACATGGTAATTCTTCTCGTGGGGCTTCAACTGATGTGAAGTATATGCAATAACTCGCCCCTCCTACATCAATACACAACCCAAACCAATGCGTGAAGCGTAGCAATACACAGATATATCCCCGAACCGAAAGGCAACACTAAGACCGGTGCTGAAGTCAATGCGGTCTTGAACTTTTGAAAGCTCGCTTCATAATCATCTTATCATCGGAACAGAGCACCCTTCCGGGTCAATCTAGTCAAAGGTGCTGCAATAGATGAGAAGCCCTCCACAAACCGACAATAATAGCCTGCTAACCCTAGGAAGCTCCTGATCTCAGTCGCGGTGGTAGGACGAGGCCAACTCTGAACTGCCTCGATCTTCTTAGGATCAACCTTAATACCCTCGCATGATACAACATTCCCCAAGAATGCCACAGAATTTAACCAAAACTCACACTTGGAAAACTTAGCATATAACTTCTGTTCTCGCAAGGTATGAAGCACCACTCTCAAATGCTGCTCGTGCTTCTCTATGCTGCGCGAGTAGATCAAAATGTCATAAATGAAGACAATGACAAACAAATCAATATATGGCCTGAACACTCTGTTCATCAAATTTATAAACGCCGCTAGGGCATTAGTCAAACTGAAAGACATTACTAGAAACTCATAATGGCCATATCTAGTACGGAAAGCAGTCTTCGGAATATCTGAATCCCGAATCTTCAACTGATGGTACCCCAATCTCAAGTCGATCTTAGAGAACACCCTAGCACCCTTCAACTGGTCAAACAAATCATCAATACGCGGCAATGGGTACTTGTTCTTAATGGTGACTTTGTTCAACTGGCGGTAATCAATGCACATCCGCATAGTCCCATCTTTATTCTTCACAAATAATATTGGTGCACCCAAGGCGATACACTCTATCTGACGAACCCTTTTTCTAGCAACTCTTGTCCTTTAAATCCTTAAGCTTTCTCGGAGCCATGCGATATGGTGGAATAGATATAGGCTGGATACCTGGAGCCAAATCAATACAAAAATTGATATCACGATCTGGTGGCATGCCTGGAAGATCAGAAGGAAATACATCGGAAAACTCCTAGACCACGGGCACTGAATCAATCGCCGGAGTCTCTGTGGTAGTATCCCAAACATAGGCTAGATAAGCCAAGCACCCCTTCTCGACCATGTGTCGAGCCTTCAGAAAAGAGATAACCCAACTTTGTGTACTGACGAACCCTTCCACTCCAATCTATGCAACTCTGGCATCGCCAAGGTAACAGTCTTGGCATGCTAATCAAGGATGATGTGATATGGAGATAACCAATCCATGCCCATAATGACCTCAAAGTCGGTCATACCAATTAACAGAAGGTCTGCTCGGGTCTTATAACCACATAAGGTAACAATGCAAGACTGGTAGATCCGCTCTCGGCCCCGCTAATGATAACCCTTAATCCTCTGAGCTATCTCCACAACTAGATAGTAAGAAGTCCCCATCTCAACCTCTCGGGCTATAGTGGACTGAATACGTGAGTGCAACCCCGTAAAAAACCTCCGTACTCTCTCCGCCTTTGTGGGAAGTATCATAAGTGCATGGTGATACAACTCAGAGAATCTTGCCTCATAATCGGTCAGTGACATCTGACCCTACTGGAGCTGCTCAAACTGAAACCGTAACTCTTCTCTCTGAGAGGGTGGAATATACCTATCCAGAAAGGTACGTGTGAAGTGGTCCCAAGTCATGGGAGGAGAACCTGCTGCTCTGCGAAGAAGATAAGACTGCCACCATCTACAGGCCCTGCCCTCCAGTTGGAAAGTAGTAAAATTCACCCCGTGGGACTCTTATATCCTCATGTTGTGCAGTCTGTCCCTGCACCGATCAATGAAGTCCTGGGGATCCTCATATCGCTCACCTCCAAAGACTGGAGGATGTAGCCTGGTCCATCTGTCCAATAGCTTTTGCGGCTTGCCGGTCGTAGCTGGTATGGGCTCAGGTATGGCTGCTTCCACTAGCTGAGCTCCGCCCATGGGTAGTGCGCCCATGGTCTGAGTGCCCGGGGTCTAATACATGGCAAATGCATGCCAAGGAGCCTGAGCTGTAGGGGTCTGTGCACCCCCTCCCACCTGAGATGTGGATGGGTCCGCTGGAAATAAACCAGCATGGGTCATAGTGTCCATGAACCGTAGCATGTAGCCCATGACCTCCTGAAAGCCCGGTGCGGACATGAAATCTACCGACGCTGGCTCTGCTGCAAGCGCCTCGCCTTGCTATTCAATAATGGGATCCGCTACTGGGTCCGCTAGTGGCATAGCTAGAGAAACCCTGGACGTCCTCGTCCTCTACCACGGGATAGAGCCCTCCCTCGACCTCTGGCTCGGCCTCTAGCAACAGGGGGAGCAGCTCCTCCCGGGTTTGGAACATCCGCTGTGCGCGTTCTTACCCTCTGTGAGGGAATAAGAGAAATATACTTAGTATAACATCAACTGCACAATAAGAGATAAAGAAAAAGTAGTTTCCTAACACCCTATAGCCTCTCGAACATAGGTACAAACATCTCCGTACAGATCCACAAGACTCTATTAGGCCTGCTCAGAACTTGTGAGACCTACGTGAACCTGGTGCTCTGATACCATGTTATCACGACCCAATTTCTCCTATAAGCCATGGTGGCGCCCAACATTACCGCTAGGCAAGCCAATAGTGAACTAACTACTTGATTGTTTCTTTTAACAATTTAGAAATAGTTGATTTTTAATTATTGAACAAATAGGAAGTGAAAAATTTCATAAAAGTGAGTAATAGACAATTAATGAGTAAGTGAGAGGAAATAAATAATCAAAATCAACTTGTGTCTACTAGCATAATTTCCAAGACCTGGCGTCATAAGTGTATGAGATACTAGTAGAATATACAAAATATACTACACTACTGTATGAAATGAAGTAGACAGGATGTAAATGCAAAAGAAAGATTTAGGGTGCTGCAGAATGGGCTCAGAAGACAACTCACTGCAAAGTCTCGTAGTATCAGGAGTGCGCGCCGGGATGATAACCAAATGCACCTGCCTCAGATCCTGCACGGTTAGTGCAGAAGTGTAGCATGAGTACATAAATAATATGTACCCAGTAAGTATATAGTCTAACCTCGAAGAAGTAGTGACAAGGGGTCGACTTCGACACTCACTATGGGCTAACAATAAAATATCAAAGTATCTAAATAGGCACGGACTATGTAATTGATAATGAAACCTCAACAACAAGCAATAAATAAACAATTCTTCCATAAATAGCAAATCCCAAATACATTCCCATCATTTAGTGGTTTTTAACCTCTCAAGCCAATAAAACGATATCAAGTATAATTGGGCTCCAAGTAATATTACGCACGAATTGTGCCGAGGTCGTACGACCCAATGCAAAATACCTATACATATACTGTGTGCACTGCTGAGGGTCGAACGACACGAACGATAGATACATCTATTAACCTGTCGAGGCGAACAGACTGCTCCTATGAGAGTAGAGGAAATTTTACCTCGCTCGTAGAAATACTTGCAAGCGAGGAGCGTGCCGCTCTTGTGGCTTGAGCCGCTTCTGTGTCCTCCCCAATCGCACCTGCGCGTTCACAAGTGCACACGAAAACCTGCATCTGCGGTCCATGGCCAAACGTTCCAAAGCCTCTTCTTCGACCCAAACCACGTACCTGCGGGCTCGCACCTGTGGTCCAAAGCTCGCAGGTGCGGGGACACCAGAACTGGTGCACCAGTAGCCCTCTTAAGTCTTAACTCAATCTGCGCATCGTCTGAATGGCATTCGGGGCCCCCGAGGCCCCGTTTGAACGTACCAACAAGTTTGAAATCAATAAACGAACTCGCTCAAATCCTCAGAATGCATAAAACAACATCAAAACTAAGAATCACACCTCAAACCAAATTGAATCAACTTAGGAACTTCAAGTTCTTCAACTTACTCTGAGCGCGCCAAAATATACTTAAACAAGTCGGAATGACATCAAATTTTGCATGTAAGTCTTAAATTACCATACAGAACTATTCCCTAGCTCAGAATTCCAAACGGACCTCGATAACACCAAAACCTACTCTAAACTAAATTTAAAAAACTTTAAAACCTTTAAATAGTCAAGTTTCTCTATTAAGCGCTGAAATGCTCTCGGGTCGTCCAAAACCCGATTAGAACATATGCCCAAGTCCAAAATCATCATACGAACCTATTAGAACCATCAAATCCTGTTTCCGAGGTCGTTTACTCAAAAAGTTGACCGAAGTCAAACGTAGCCTTTTAAAGCCAAACTAAGAAACAAATTATTCCGATTTCAACCCGAACCCTTCCAAATCCCAAACTAACCATCCCTGCAAGTCATAAAATAGTAAGAGCACATACAAGGAGTCATATTTAGGGGAACATGGTTCTAGAAATAAAAATGAGCGGTTGGGTCGTTAAAGTAGACTCCGGAGGGGCTCCTTCAGCTCAAGCGCTATAATAGCCAGATCCAGGCAAAAATAAATAAAACATGCTGCGGCGTGCATCCCCATATCATAAATATCATTCAAAATCTCTAATCTCTCGGGCTCTCAATGACATAAAAATCAACCCGACATGATGATATGATGTATCAATGAATGACAACAGAGACTGAGATATGATATGTAAATGATAGATGCGACTGAGTACAAAATTGTAAATTTAAACAAGTAATTCAATAGCAATAAGGCGTCTGTGGGTCCCAAAAATATCGGCATGTAGCCTAAACATCATCTTTAACATGAGTCTCAGCTCAATTGCCTCTAACACGTGGAGGATATGTGGATAATGACATGGTTATTTGATTATGCAACTCCACAGAATCAATTAAGTTACAATTTCTATGGTGCACGCCCACACTCTCATCACCTAGCATGTGCGTCACCTCCAAACAATTCATATAACACGAAATTCAGGGATTCATACCCTCAGAACCAAGTTTATAAGTGTTACTTACCTCAAACCGTGCAAGTTCTTTATTCCAATATGCCCTAGCATCGCGAATCAGCCTCTGAACACCTCGAATCTAGTCATAATTAATTTGATACAGTCAACACAAATTATAGGAATAAATTCCATATGAAAATACTAAATTTTTCCAACAAAATCCGAAATTCAACTCAAAAATCGTCAGTGGGGCCCACATCTCGGAACCCGACAAAAGTTATAAAATATGATCACACATTCAACGAGTCTAACCATACCAAATTTACCAAATTCTGACATCAATTCGACCTTCAAATCCTCAAATCTTATTATCAAATCTCTAGGCCAAAATTCTCGAATTTCACCTAAAAAATACGTAATCTAGTCGAAATACTCGATGATAATTCAATATGTTTGACTAACAATGATCACAAGTGACTTACCTAAAATTTTCCCGTGAATTCTCTCTGAAAAATCTCCCCAAACCGATCTTGAAAGGGTCCAAAAATGAGAAAATCTCGGAACCCCTTCGAAATATATACTGCCCAGGGGTTCCGCACCTGCGACTCACTTAGCCGCTTCTACGGTCTCGAAGGTGCGAGAAACCAACCACTTCTGCAATTTGACAAGGCTTTCACTACCTCCGCTTCTACGTCCTTGAAGATGTTTCTGAGGACTTTGCGCTTCTGCGGATCCCCGTCCGCATCTGCGATCATGGAGGTGCGAAAATTCCCTCACACCTGCGACCACTGCCTCACCATCCCGTATCTGCTTCTGCGACCATATAATCGCTTATGCGATCACGCACCTGCGACCAATTCCATCGCAGGTGCGATTTCACCAGAACTGGAAAAATTTCC
>AWOL01S0097991.1:0-22349 GCA_000715115.1 Nicotiana otophora
TTCAATCTTTTGTACATAGTATTTTGAGGTATAGTCGGGGCCTTGTTGCCGGTACTGTCATAGCACTGTTTTGTTCTTGTTAGAGGCTCCGTAGACATAGTGTGGGTTGTATCTATTTTTGGGAAAGTTAGAACTAAAAATGTTGTAATTGTATCATCTGTCCCACTTTGACCATGATTGTACAGTGTACTGTTTTGAAATTTGTTAATGACGTGACTAATGGAAAAAGAATTGGTGTTGTTCACATAACTTTTTACTGACTTATTAATGAAAGTAATTCTTCTCTTTATTTATGGGTGAGTTGGGTAGACGGCACCATGTAGGCTTGCTCGACCGGGGTAACTCTGTTGAGCGCCGGTCGCACTCCCTGAGGTCGGGGCCTGACAAACTTGGTATCAGAGCCTAAGGTATTAAAGTGTCCTAGGATGTCTCAGAGTCGTTTCTATTAGAGTCCTTCTTATCGGTGTGTTATCGACCACATTTATAATTAGGAGGCTATTTGGGCATTTAGGAATAATACATTTCTTTGATGATCTAGATCGTGCGATAAAGTTGATTGTAAGATTGTTCCTCCTTTAACTCGTGCTTTGCTCTAACTTTCAGTACATGGCGCCTAGGAAAAAAGCAAAAACTGACCAAGGAGCCAATGCCAACCCAGGAGTGGCAATTGACCCTTTACTTGATGATGCGGGTGAACACATGAGGGGTGAGAATATTTCCTCGACTACTACACTGCTTGATTCTACTACACCTGGTCAGACCGCACCAGTTCCTACACCTACTGAGGGTGCAACGATCCCTCCAACTGATATTCCAGTTCCACCTCCATGCCCAACTTCTGGTCCCGGTACATCCGATGGGAATCTTAGGGGAGCTATACAGATGTTGGCTCCAATAGTGGCTTCCCAGGCCCAGAGATCAGATGCTGCACCCACTTCTTCTAGTCAGTCAGGGGATTCCACTAGTTCCAGGGTGAACAGATTTCTCCAGTTGAACCCTCTAGTGTTTACAGGTACTGATCCTGAGGAGGACCCCCGGGATTTTATTGACGAGATGCACAAGACCCTCTAAGTTATGCGTGCTACTGAGATAGAGGGAGCAGAGTTTGCCTCCTACCGCCTGAAAGGGGTGGCCAATTATTGGTTGGAAATGTGGGAGGAGTCCCGATAGGAGGGAAGCCCTCCGGCGAGATGGAGTGAGTTTGCCGATGCTTTTATTGATCATTTCTTGCCTGCCGAGACTAAGGCAGCCTGTGCTACCGAGTTTGAGAAACTGAAACAGGGGATCATGAGTGTGTGGGAGTATCATATGAGATTCGCACGCCTGTCTAAATATGCCATCTGCATGTTTCCCACTATGGAGGCTAGAGTGCACCGGTTCGTGCAGGGGCTTAGCACATTGATTGTTAATGAGGCCACTACAACTGCCTTGAACTCTTATATGAACTATGGTAAGATAGTGGCATTTGCTAAAGCCATAGAGACCCGCAAACTGAAGAATAGAATGGAACGAGAGAGTAGCAACAAGGCCCGGTCAGCGGGCAACTTTAGTGGTACTTTTGGTGGTGGTGGTGGTAGTAGGACAACTTTCAGGGGAGGGTCATCAGGGTCGTCCCAGTCTTTTGCTCAGTCTTCAGTCAGTGCACCGCCATCGGGACCCAGTCAGCAGCAGGGGAACCATTTTAGGCCCAGCCAGGGCAACAGGAGATCCTACCAGCAGCGTTGGTCTGGTGGGAGATTTCAGCAGCAGCAGAGGCCCCCATGCCCTAGGTGCGGGAAGATGCACTTTGGGACCTGCTACATGGACCGGCCCATATGATACGGGTGTGGTATGAGGGCTCACATTCAAAGGGATTGTCGTACGTCTCACCAAAGCATGGGCAGGGGTATAACACAGCCAGCCGGTTCTGCAGCTACTACATCCGTAGCACCTCCTCCAGATCGAGGCACCCCAGCACCCGCAGGGCGTGGTGCAGCTAGGGGTGGCGCACAGAGTTCGGGAGGACCCAACCGTTTCTATGCTATGAGGGGTCGCTAGAGTTTAGAGACTTCTCTAGATGTTGTCACAGGTATATTGCCTGTCCATTCTCATGATGTGTATGCTCTTATTGATCCCGATTCCACTTTGTCCTATGTTACTCCCTATGTCGCTATGGGATTTGGATAGAATCGGAACAGTTCCATGAGCCATTCTCTGTATCTACTCCGATTGGTGAGTCTATTATAGCCGCGCGGGTTTATAGGGATTGTGTTATCACGGTGCGTGGTCGAGACACCATGGCCGATCTCATTGAATTAGGGATTGTCGATTTTGATGTAATAATAGGGATGGATTGGCTTTATTCATGTTTTACTAAGCTTGACTGTCGAACCAGAACCGTTAGGTTTGAATTTCCAACTGAGTCAGTGATTGAATAAAAGGGGGATAATATGGTACCGAAGGGTAGGTTTATTGCTTACCTTAAGGCCACAAAGATGATTAACAAGGGGTGTATCTACCATTTGGTCCGGGTTACGAACACCGATGCTGAGGCACCTACACTTGAGTCCGTGCCTGTTGTGAATGAATTTTTGGAGGTCTTTCCGGATGAGCTCCCTGGGATCCCGCCAGACAGGGAGATTGATTTTGGGATTGGTGTGATGCCAGGCATGTAGCCTATATCTATTCCACCTTACAGAATGGCACCGACAGAATTGAAAGAGCTAAAAGAACAAATGTAAGATTTGTTAGAGAAGGGTTTCATCTGGCCTAGTGTGTCGCCTTGAGGATTATAAAAAAGAAGGATAGATTGCTAAGAATGTGTATTGACTATCGGCAGCTCAACAAGGTTACAATCAAAAATAAGTACCCACTGCCAAGGATAGATGACTTGTTTGATCAATTGCAGGGTGCTAAGTCTTCTCCAAGGTTGATTTAAGATCCGGGTATCACCAATTGAAGATCAAGGAGCATGATATCCCGAAAACAACTTTCAGGACCCGGTATGAGCACTTTGTATTTCTGGTAATGTCTTTCGGGTTAACAAATGCCCCGCAACTTTTATGGATCTTATGAATCGGGTCTTCAAACATTTCCTCGACTCCTTTGTGATAGGGTTGATTGATGATATTCTTGTTTATTCGTGGAGTCGGGAGGACCATGCCGATCATCTCGGGGCAGTTTTGCAGGTCCTTTATCAGTACCAGTTATATGCAAAGTTTTCGAAATGTAAATTTTAGCTTGAATCTGTTACGTTCTTGGGTCATTTTATCTCTAGAGAAGGAATTGACGTTGATCCCCATAAAATTTCAGCAGTGAAGAATTGGCCTAGACCTGCTACTCCAACAGAGATTCACAGTTTCTTGGGCTTAGCTGGATATTACAGAAAGTTTTGTGGAGGGTTTCTCTACTCTTGCCTCTCTGTTGACTAAATTGACGCAGAAGGTGGTTAAATTCCAATGGTCAGATGCTTGTGAAAGGAGCTTCCAAGAGTTGAAATCAAGATTAACTACGACACCAGTGTTGACTCTACCAGAGGGTACTGATGGATTTGTGATATATTGCGATGCTTCAAGGATCGGAATTGGGTGCGTATTAATGCAACATGGCAAGGTGATAGCTTATGTTTCTAGGAAACTCAAGAATCATGAAAAGAACTATCCAACACATGACTTAAGAGCTTGCAGCGGTGGTCTTTGCGTTGAAGATTTGGCGTCATTATTTGTATGCGGTCCATGCGGATATATTCACGGATTATAAGAGCCTTCAATATATTTTGAAATAGAAAGAATTGAATTTGAGGCAGAGGAAATGGCTAGAGTTACTCAAGAATACGACATCGATATCCTATATCATCCGGGGAAGGCTAATGTTGTGGTAGATGCTCTTAGCAGGAAATCTATGGGTAGTTTGGCTCACTTGGGTGCATATCAAAGGCCGTTGTCCAAGGAGTTTCATTGGTTTGCTAGTTTGGGAGTTTGTCTTGAGGACTATAGTGAAGGAGGGGTAATTGTGCAAAAGAGGGCTGAATCGTCATTTGTGGTGGAAGTCAAGGAGAAACAATTCAACGATCCATTGTTCGTACAATTAAAGGAACGGATTCAAAAACATAATACCATGGACTTTTCTCTTGGAGTGGATGATGGTACTCTAAAGTACCAAGGGCATCTATGTGTTCCAAATGTGGATGGTCTTTGGGAAAGAATCATGACCAAGGCTCACACTTTTAGGTATTCCGTGAACCCGGGCTCTACAAAGATATATCATGATCTCAGGGAAGTCTATTGGTGGAATGATATGAAGAGGAATGTAGGGACTTTGTGGCAAGATGTCCAAATTGTCAGCAAGTGAAGGCCGAACACCAAAGGCCCGGTGGGTTGGCACAGAACATAGAGATTCCAATATGGAAATGGGAGATGATCAACATGGACTTTGTGGTAGGGCTACCTCGCACTCCTCGCAAATTCGACTCGATTTGGGTGATTGTGGATCGACCACGAAATCAACACACTTTTTACATGTTAAGGCTATCGATATAGCAGAACAATATGCTCAGTTGTACATCAAGGAAATAGTCAGGCTGCATGGCACTCCAGTTTCTATTATCTCATATTGAGGGGCACAGTTCACGACTAGTTTTTGGATGAAATTTCAGCAAGGTATGGGTACTCACTTGAATCTTAGGACAACCTTCCATCCACAGACGGACAGGCAGGCAGAGCGGACTATTCAAACGCTTGAGGATATGTTGCGCGCTTGTGTTCTTGACTTCAAAGGTAGATGTGATGATCATTTGCCGCTCATAGAATTTGCCTACAACAACAGCTATCATGCTAGCATTCAGATAGCGCCTTTCGAGGCTTTATATGTTTGGATATGTAGATCTCCCATTGGGTGGTTCGTGATTAGGGAAGCGAAGTTGATAGGGCCAGACCTCGTACATCAGGCTATGGAAATAGTTAAGATCATTAAGAAGCGGTTGGAAACTGCTCATAGTCGTCAAAAGTCTTATTCGAATATGCGTCGCAGGGATTTGGAGTTCAAAGAAGATGATTGGGTATTCTTGAAGGTTTCCCCTATGAAGGATGTAATGCGATTTGGTAAGAAAGGAAAATTGAGTCTGAGGTATGTCAGACCGTACAAAATCATTCAGAGGATTGGTCAAGTGGCTTACAAGCTAGAACTACCTCCAAAGATGTCTTTAGTGCATCCGGTGTTCCACGTGTCCATGTTGAAGAAGGTGGTTGGAGATCCATCGCTTATTGTTCCGGTTGAGACCATTGAGGTTAACGAAGAATTGACTTAAGAAGAAATTCTAGTTTCCATCCTTGATAGGCAAGTCCGAAAGTTGAGGAACAAAGAGATTGCCTCCGTGAAAATACTATGGTGGAACCAACAGGTTAAAGAGGCCACCTGGGAGACCAAGGAAGAAATGAAGAAGAAGTACCCTCATTTGTTTGAATAGCCATGTATTTATAAAGTGGTGTTCTATGAAAATGCTAAGAGCTACCTTCTATAAATTATGTATCATTTGTACCATTGATGTTAAAAGTATTCCTTTTTGGTAGTGTACTTCTCGTGAGGCCACGATTGGTATTGTTTTAATGTCATGTTGCTTCATTGGTTCCTGTATATGTTGTTAGGACTAGTTTTGGGACTCTCTGGCAGGTGGATAGGCCCAATTACAAGGGAGACTCTGGCGAAATTTTTGGAAATTTAGGGAGTTAGTCAAAAATTGGAACTTCTGGTGTGTGTTGTAGCAACTGAGTCACATTCTGCGCTAATGGTGAATTTTGACCCTCATTCGAGGACGAATGATCCTAAGTAGGGGAGAATATAAGGCCTCGTAAATATTTTACCTAAATCACGAGGTTTCATAGTGCCGAAGTAGGCTTATGTGTTGACGAATGTAGAGATTCTTGGTACAGACCTTTTGGGTTGAACAGTGCGTTGGGGAGTGAAGGAAAGTTTTGGCAGAAAAAGACATTTTTGCGGCCCACTATGCGGCCGTGGAATCACTCTGTGGGCCGCATAATAGCCGCAGAATGAAGCAAAAAACTAGGCAAAGTTTGGGTAATATTGTGCGGTCACTATACGATCGCAAAACCATTTCACGGGCTGCACATTGACTGTGGAACCTGCATGAAAATTATTCGGAGGGAGGTTCTACGACGTATTATGTGACCGCAGAACAGGTCTGTGGACCGCATAATGGTTGCAGAGTGGGGCAGAATTGCCTAGTTCCAGAGGGCCATTTCGCGGCCCATTTTGCGGACCGCAAAAGCATTATACGGTTGCATATGTGACCGCAGATCATGTTTTGGAGATTCATTTTTTTGGTTTTATAAACCTGGCCCCATTCTTATAAAACAATGTTAGGGGTCATTTTAGAAGGTTCAAACTCACATTTTAGAGAGAGAGGAAGATGGTCTAGAGTGAGAAGGGGAGTTCTAAGTCCTTTGTTCATCAATCTTTGTTCAAACCTTGAAGATTTCTCTAGGGTAACTCACAAGGTCTTCAACCAAAAGGTAAGATTCTATACCCTATCCCTTAATTTCGGAATTTTACTAAATATGGGTAATTAGTAAAGCAATTATTATGTGTGGGAGTTATTTATTTTACATGCATGTACCATATAGGGTAGTGGGGAGATTGTTGAGCTCTTTTTGGTGAACTTTGGGTAGTGGGGTGAAAGAATCCACCATAGGAGGACCTTAAAACCTTAATGCACATCTAGTATTTCATAAATGCTCAAGTGAGCTGGAACTATGAACTCCTTCCTAATTTGTATTCAATTTTCCTATATTTCTAAATAGATCGATGAGGCTAAGAATTCCAGAACATTATAGTAAATTAAAAAATACGAGGCAAGGTATGTTGGCTAAACTCTTCTCTTAGAATTGAACCCCGCACTGTCCTTGTAAGTTTCGTGATGCTCTTTATAAATTGAAGTTTTGTCAAATAAGCCTTGTGTCAAAATAATTATGCGTTCAATATGTATTCCAAAGATTCTTGTTATGTTGAGTTAATGTTTGAGAATGTGGTTTAAGTGTGGGCTGTGTGTTATTATGTTATGATTTAAAAGCGTGATTTTTAATGAAAGCTATCATGTCAATTGTGTAAGAAGTCGCATGTGTCTAAGACCCTAAATTGCTCAATTATGTATTTAAAGTCTTAATTTGAAAGGCCTTGTTGCTGATTATCCATGATGAAGATTGAAAGTGAAATAGTGAGCATGAATTATGAAGTACGACCAACGTGCCAGGAATGATATTGTGTATGGCCAATGGTGCCAATAAGATGAATGACATGTAAAATAATATGAATTGAGTGGTAAATACTTTTAATAATAAATGCCTTAGGAGTATCTTTTAGCCACCGAGGAAGGGTAGGTCGAAACAACCTAACCACGAAACTACATGTGCCAGTGTATGAGTGATTGAGGGGTAAGTCCCCGTGTTAATGTGATGAGACTGTTTCCCCTTATATGGGATGAGATTGGTGTGTTGAGATGTTTTTCCCTTAAATGGGATGAGATTATTGCTAGCGAGATGTGATGTGATGTCGATCCACACGGCATTATGGTGAGACGGCTTAGCCGATCGGGCCGAGATCGGATGCCATGCCGCGCACATGGTGGTATTTTGTATGTACGTCTCGGGGTGAGACGGCTTAGCCGGTCGGGTTGCGATCAGACTCCGTGCTAAAATACGGTGGTGTATCGGTGCTAAAGATCTCCCAACTTAAATTACTGAAACCTACTTGAAATTTACGTTTCCCCTAATTTGACACTTTGATACCGTTTGAGTCTCTTATTGATATCATGTTTTATTCTCATTCAGTTGTTGCTCGTTCTATTGAAAGGGTGTTTAGTTTTACATACTAGTACTATTCCATATGTACTAACATCCTTTTTGCTGGGGGTACTGCATCTTTAATGGATGTAGGTGGTTCCATAGCAGGCGGTGTTGATCAGTGATAGAAACACACCCTCTCCTTAGCTGATTTGGTGAGCCCCACTTCAATTCGGGGTCCTGTATCTTCTATCCTTTGTACATTGTGTTTTGAGATATAGCCGGGGCCTTGTTGTCGGCAATGTCGTNTAATGTCATAGCACTCTTTTGTTCCCGTTAGAGGCTGCGTAGACATAGTATGTGTTGTATTTGTTTTTGGGAAAGTTAAAACTAAAAATGTTATAATTGTATCATCTGTCCCACTTTAACCATGATTGTACAATGTACTGTTTTGAACATTTGTTAATGACGTGACTAATGGAAATAGAACTCGTGTTGTTCACGTGACTTNTTGGAATCCGGGCACGTGAGCCCGAGGGTTGACTTTATTGTCTTTTCGAGTGGAGTTGGGAATTGTTACAAATTGATTAATTATAAGCATTGGAGTATATTTGGATTGATTTGCACATTATTTGACTAGTTTCGGATCGTTTGGCTTTCAATTGAAAAGTTAGAGAGGCATTGGAGCTGGTTATNTTTTACTGACTTATTAATGAAAGACATTCTTCTCTTTATTTATGGGTGAGTTGGGTAAACGGCACTGTACAGGCTTGCTCGATCGGGGTAACTCTGTTGAGGGCCGGTCGCGCTCCCCGAGGTCGGGGCGTGACATCTATCTTCGATTTTGGCTTTTTATTGATGATTTCAAAAGAGAAATTGGGGGGTTTTGTCTAAATTTTTCTGAAGTGATTAATCGAGTTTTGAACATCTATTCGGAGTCGGATTTGAATAAAATTAGTATGGTTGGACTCGTATGCGAATGGGTTGTCGGAATTTGTGAGTTTTGTTGGGTTTCGAGGTGGAAGTCCAAGTTTGACTTTTTGGTTGACTTTGATTAAATGTATAAAGATTCGACCTTTATCATTTGAGTTTGCTTCCTATGGTATTATTTGATGATTTTGAGTTACTTTTGGCTAGTTTCGAGCCATTCGGAGGATGATGTGAGCGGGATGGCTTCTAGTGTATCAGTTTGGCTTGTTTGAGGTAAATGTATTGCCTAACTTTGTTGGGGAAATTTTCCTACTAATTGATATTGTTTGCTACATGCAGGGGTGATGCATATATGAGGTGACGAGCGTATATGCATGTGCCAGGATTAATCATGCTCGGGGATAAATTATACAATTAATTATGCCTTGCAGAATTATGTGACCTTCTTATTTCATGTCTTTCTTGACTTCTAGATTACTATGAATATGAAATTAAATGCTAAAACTCATGATTTATCTTATTATAATTTGATTAAAATTTGACGGACTTTTGTGAAATTATTGATGTGATAAATCCGGTCTATAATGACCCGACCGGTCATTTTAAGATCTAGCACGTCGTTCGACAGTTTGAAGCCTCGAATAGCTTCACTTCATTTTTATGACTTGTACGCACGGTCAGAATTGAATTTCAGGAAGTTCGGAGTGGTTTCAGAAGGAAAATTCTAAATTCGGAAGCTTTAAATTGGAAGAGTTGACTAAGGTTTGATTTTTGAGTAAACGACCTCGAAATTGGAATTTAAAGGTTCCAATAGGTTTGTATGATGATTTCAGATTTAGGCATATGTTCGGGTTGAGTATCGGGCGGTCCGGAAGCATTTCGACATCTATTATGGAAGGTTGGCATTTTGGAAGTTTAAGAATTTCTTGAGTTTGATTTGAAATGAGTTTTGGTGTAATCAATGTTCGTTTGAAGTTCTGAGCCTTGGAATAGGTTCGTATCATGATTTATGACTTGCACACAAAATTTGGCAACATTCCGGGATGTTTAAGCATATTCGTACGCGTTCGGCGAAGTTTGAATATTTGAAAGTTTAAAAAACGGTTTTGATCGTCGATTCGTAGTTTTGATGTTGTTTAGCATAATTGGAGGCTTCGATTAAGTTTGTATCATATTTTGGGATGCGTTGGTATGGCCGGATGGGGTCCTGGGGCCCTCGGGTGCGTGTCAGATTGAAAACGGAGCGAGTTTGGACTTGGAAGAAGTGCCGAGGCAGCTGAGATCTCGTGCAATCGCACCTGCGTGAGAAGTGGTCGCAGGTGCGGTCATGCAGGTGCGGTCACGCAGGTGCGTAGGGGCCATTGCAGGTGCGATTTTGGTGGAAGGGACCTGGGGGCGCAGGTGGAAGGAAAATTCCACACTTGCGAAGTCGCAGATGCGGAGAAGTGACCGCAGAAGCGAAAAGGGCTGGGCAAGACTGGATTCGCAGAAGCGAAAGGGTTCCGCATGTGTGAGTGTGCAGGAGTGAAGGTTGGACCGCAAAAGCGATCGCACAGGAGCAGAATTTGGTTCGCAAAAGCAAATTTGCCTGGGCTTAGGGAGAATCGCACCTGCAATGGATTTGTCCGTAGGTAAGAATCCACAAGTGAGGCTAATGGTCCGCTGGTGCAAAAGTCGCTGGGCAGTGGGGTGCTTTTAATCCGAGACTTAGCCCATTTCTCTCACATTTTGCATTTGGTTGGGCGATTCTTAGAGGGATGATTTTCATCATCCTTCTCAAGGTAAGTAATTCCTGCATATTGTGAGTTAAATACATGGTTTATAAATGGATTTAAACATGAAAATTAGTAAAAATTTGGGATTTTGGTAGAAAACCTAGAAATTGGTATTTTTGAAATTTTACCACTAAATTGGACATGGAATTTAGGACAAATTATATATTTGAGTTCGTGGCGTTATGGGTAAAGTTTATCTTCGATAAATTATGGAATCCGGGCACGTGAGCTCGAGGGTTGACTTTATTGTCTTTTCGAGTGGAGTTGGGAATTGTTACAAATTGATTAATTATAAGAATTGGAGTATATTTTGATTGATTTGCACATTATTTGACTAGTTTCGGATCGTTTGGCTTTCAATTGAAAAGTTAGAGAGGCATTGGAGCTGGTTATAGAACTTCGGAGCGAGGTAAGTCTCCTGTCTAACCCCGTGAGGGAGAATTTACCCCGTAGGTGTTATATTCTTATGTGCTGTTGTGGGAGCTACGCACGTATGAGGTGACGAGTGTCCATGCGTATGCGAGGATTCCTGAATTGCTCGGGTAGACTTAGGTTTATGCCATGCTTTAATTGTACTATTTGTGTTATCCTTGCATGTTTAATTCCTTTATTGTGCGCGACGACTTGAGACTAGGCTTGCATATGATAGACTCGCTATTGTAAGAGATTTGACGAGTTACTTGATTAGTCGCGGAACAATTGTGTCTCTCTTACGAATTCCTCTCGCGTTGTGCTTTTTCATTGAAAGCTTCTTTAAATGTCATAACCCACACGTATCTTCGTGAGTAGGGTCAAGGACCCGTTAAAGTATCATATTCTCATGGGAGCGTGCCGTTCGCCTCAGCAGTATAATAGATACATATATGGTTCGTGTCGTTCGACCCTCGGCAGTGCACACTTTATTATGAGATCAGGCCGTACGCATCGGCATTTTTATAAGTACTCTTATGGGACCGGAACATTCGCCTTGGCAGCGTCGTGCCTAATATTTCGCAAGAAGCCATCATATCTGTGAGTTTTCCTGATTTGAGTTGTGATGATCTATCTGGTGGGGACCATTTTCCATATATACTCCGGTTGAGGAGGTGACCGATAATTGAGAGCTTACGTTTACTGTTCAGAGGAGGATCGTACCACGTGCTTAAATTTGTTTACACTGTTTTCACCATGCCTCGCACTTGCTTACTTTCTATTGTACTTGATTTATTGGACCACTAGTAAGTATCGATGTCGACCCCTCATCACTACTTCTCCAGGGTTAGGTTAGATACTTACTGGGTGCGCGCTGATTTATGTACTCCTGCTACACTTGCTGCACTTTTTGTGCAGGTATATATATATATATTTCTGGTGGTCTTTTGGGCGCAGAGGCGTGGCTATTGTGGGAACTTTATGGTGAGTTGCATTACATGTTACGATCCGCAGCATACAAAGTCTGCTTCAGAGTTATTTACATTCCATATCTAACTTGTATTCCAGACAGATGTTGTATTTTTGTATATTTCTCGGTAGATGCTCATGCACTTGTGACACCGGATTTTGGGGGTTCCTGTTGGATGTTCATTATTTTAGTTCACGTAATTAATATCATTTTACCTTTAATTTATACTTTATATGGAAATTTTTAAAGAGCATTCACGGGCTCCTACGAGTACCCGATGTTTACTTTATTTATTTAATGGGATTTATGATTTCAGAATTTTAAAAACTAGTAATTAAGTCGATAATTCACCGTTGGTTTGCCTGACGGTGACGTTGGGTGCCATCACGGCCTTTAGGGGATTCTGGGTCGTGACAGCTTGGTATCAGAGCTCTAGGTTCACTTAGGTCTCCCGAGTCATGAGCAAGTACAGTAGGGTCTTGCGGATCGATACAAAGATGTCTGTACTTATTTTCGAGAGGCTACAGGGCTATTAGGAGCACTTCCCTTCTTGATTCCTCGTTATGCGATTTGATTCCACTGAGGATCATGCCTTCGTTTCCCTTCTATTCATTCTTATACGATGTGGAGTGCTTGTTATCAATTGGGCATCGAGAAGTGTAATGGTACTGCAGATGTGGTGTAGGATATTTCTCCCTGTTTATTTGATTGGTCTATTGCCGTCACCTCATGGAGGGATGTTCTGTTATTTTAGCGCAATGTTAGTGTTGCCTATAGGTTCTTCATAAATGGTTATCACGTAGTGTTGGTGTAAATGGTAAGGTGCTTATTTATGTGCCGCGTCAATGAATGACCCAAAAGAAGGACTACTTGGTTCATGGCTTAGATGTTCGATATTTAATTCCAGCAGAGGAAAGGCAATCGGACTATGGATGTTCAGGCTTTGGTTGATGCAGTAACGAGACTTAATATTTTCGAGCATGGTGGAGTTCTCATTTGCGATGTGATATCATCTTCCTTGTTTGAACGCATTAGGGCTCGTCGATGTTGTGGTCTTATTTGATTTGCCTTCGGGGCAGGGTGTTGTGAAATGGTTCGTGAGAAACCGTTGTCAGAGCTGGCGGTGTGTAGCAGTTTCATAACTGAATTGGTGTTTCTAATGTTGATGGCTCGAGAAAGGTGATCTTCAGGGAGGCTTAGAGTTGGTGTCAATTTATTCGTTCAGATGCTACAGATGGATTATGATTTGAGGTAGAATTTTGGCAGCAAAGGAGGAGGAATGACATGGTGGGATGTGTCTCAAGGTGATTGAATTTCTAGTAGGTCAAGTATGAAAAATAGAGGTTGAGAAGTTGCTTAAAAGAGATAGTTTAACAAAAGTGGGAGTGACAGCGTAGCATATAGATTCTGTGGTAGGATAGCCACATGCCTTGAGAAAAGTTTAGAGCGATTTGGGGATCATGGTGGATAGTGACTAGGTCTATGGATTTTATTTGGAATGGTGGCTAATATGCTGAGGAAGGTTGAATATGACAGAAAGAATTTTGCTTGGAATGAAGAGGGGTATAAAAGCTTGATTATCGTTATGGGATGCGACGTGACTTCAAGCTTGGAATGTATTATCAGACTTTCAATTGATGTCAATGGGGAATGAGCAGACTTTTACAGCCAGTGGACGAGCATGGGCTTAGGAAGGTTTACTGATTTCATAGTAGTGGTACCCAGTGCAGCGTCGTTAGAAAATGTCGGTATGGAGTTCCACAGGTGGGCTATCTCCCGTGGGCAGGTTAGTGGTTGCATGATTTTGATGAAGTTTCTATGAAGAGTTCTACTTACTACTCAGCAGAAGGTTGGATATGCGATTGTGGCTGATAATTCAAAATGTTCATGAAATGTTTAACAAGGAATCGAGAAATTTGGCGGGTTAACGGTGCGGGAGCATGGTAAATTGAGAAGGATGAATCCTTGTGGGTTATAGATTTATGTGATTGTAGCTTAAAGTTAAGTGGGGGAGACCACTGTATACGATTGGATCGTGTGGTTGTCTGCCTGTGCGGTTTATAGTTATCGATGCATTGGTGGATTATTTATGACTAAGAAAGGAAAACATCAAGGGTAATTAACTTGATGAATGTGTGTTATATTTTGCCTTATCGATTCATGTGCAGGTTTTGGGAAGACTCAGAGTTTATGCTTCTTGTGGATGTTATGTACAAGGGAAAAAAATTAATCTGGTTGCTTCTTTAGGAGTGTTCATGTGCTAACAGAGCGATGGAGTTTGATTATATTCGGGACCAGGTCAGAGTGAGTGACTCTCTACAGTGGCTCTAATGGGTTCGAGAAAGTAAGCGCGATGTCTAAGGATTTTTGGGCTCGTTATGTGACGGAAGATCGGGATTTTGTAGCAGACTGAAGAATACTTGGGGAATTTTCTATGTTATCATCGGGTCTGCGGGGTAGTGTTGGAGAAATGGGAGAACTAGTTTCGGATTCTCGGAAGGTCTTACATAATGGGTGTACCAGTTGGAGATGATATGGTGCGCGTGAGGAGGGTATGAAATGGTTTATGGGTACCGAGATGATGTGATCTCGTGATTCGAGTCACTCGGGAGGAGTGCTGATTGAGTCTGTTATGTTTTGAATGAAGCCATTATTATTTCTAAGACAAGTCAAGAGTAAATTGGAGGAAGTTGGGTCGGTTGGTAATGGTTTGAATCAGCGCAAAGCAATGATCAGTTCCTTCAGCGTGTTAGTTATACAGGTGGTTTGTGGTTGTACGTGTGGGCTTGACAACCACCATAATTTGATTTATTTGGGAGGTATTTGGTTCAAATGGCCTTGTTGTGTAAATGGATTTTCGGAAGAGTTATGGCGGTTTAGACCACGATTTGAGGTTTGTATTTTCTATGCTTATGGGAATCCAGTCGCGTGCTGCAATAGTTCTTCTTAAATTATGAAAGGTTTCTAGATGATGAAGTGTTTATTATATTGGTGGTTAAGGAGTTATAAAGAAATTCTTGTACTCTCATGTAGAGGCATGGTAAGCGTAGCGGGCAGTATAGAAATTTAGAGGTTGAGGACCAAGGTCGAGGTTTGGTATTGATAAGAATGTCAAGAGCTCGGAGGAGCGGGGGAAGATTTAAGATGTTCAAAGTATGCTGGCATTAGTTTCGGGCAGTATGAGGATGGTCTGTTTGGGGAAGAAGTGTTGGGTATTGAAAGGCGGATGCTTGACTAGCACTATGGATGTAGCATGGTCGATGGCGATTGATGTTCAGCTTTTACCACCTGGTGCGGAATATTGTGGGGGTATATCCTACGAGAAGATCGTATAAATGTGACGTGTTAGTCATTCAATTGTTAGAGATTTAAATTAGGTATGGAGATTTTGGTACTGTCCCCAATGGGAGAGGTTATGTTTGGGAGGCACTCTATTCCTTTGGTTGTGAACTGTGGGAGTTTGTTCCGAATTGGGACGGCTGCTCGCGTGTGTCATGAATAGGGCCATTGTGGATCCTTAAAAGGCTGTTGGCCCAGTATGGGATGATCAGAATTAGCTTGGGGTCCGTTGGTGGGTCTAATGTGAATGTGTGCTCTACATCAGGTCAGATGTGTTCATTCGGCATAGCGTTGCTTACGGAGGAGTCTTTGGGCATTGGATGTTATTCCCGTCATCAGCCATTCCATGTAATACTATATTATGCCATGTAGGTTGTGAGACGACTTGATTATTCACACATGTGTTGTGGTCCTGTGTAGCTTGTCGTTATTGCACCTTAGCCGTGCTTGAGCTTTTGTAGCGCGTGGTGCTATCCGTCTCCCTAGAGTCGTATTTATGCATTTGGCGTGCTTGTGGTCGATATTCGGGCATTCCGTAGGTATGAGCATTAGGGGTCGATTGTTTTACTATAACTTTTAAAAATCGTGTGGGTCAAAAATTGCATGCTTATATCAATGACTATTTCCTTATTGATTGTTATAAGTGAATAAGGTGGCACACCGCCACAGGTATATTGTTTGGATCAGGTTGCACGCCACAACGGTATTATGTGTGGATCGGGTTGCACGCGCAACAATGAGATGTTTAGTACGATTCCCTATATCTATTCTTGTGTATTTTGTTTCTCATTCTTTGAGAAGGGTTCATAGCATCTGTTTGACCGTTTTATTCGTTACGCGGGCTGGGTAGTTCTTTTCCAGAGTTTGTTCCTTCTTATGTGTCATATTCAAGTTGTAGCTTGTTGTGATGGCATCATATGAGATCTTGGTCAGTGTTTGAGGTGGCTTATTTCCCGAGCAGCTTGTACTGGGTGAGACGAGGTTATTGGACCTGAAATCGGTGCGGTCGGATTTATGTAAGGTATATCAAAGGGAAAATGTCACTATTCAGTTAAAAATAAGGTAGTGGTTCTTGTCAAGCGGAGGAACTCCGTGAGTTATTGATTTGACGGGTGATTATGAGCTCCCGCACATCTCTTTCATCGTTGCAGTATTGTGAGGGTTGAAACCGAGTTTATATGTGTTATGAGGTATACTACGGGCATAGAGTCAGAGAATTTGTAGCTATTGCACTTGGAGGAGGTTATCACGGGCAAAATGAGTTATGCAGTGCATGGTGTGATGTCAGCATGGGTGCATGATCAGGTAAGGGTTCAGCGTGTGGAGATTGATACAGTGTTCGTATGTTAGAATTAGGTCTCGTGGAGAATTCCGGATGTTGGAATTTCGTTCTAAGGGTTATTAGCTAAGGTGATAGGGAGGAGCTTCAGTATGGAGCGAGCAAATATGCTCGCGTGGGTTGTGGCGGCACAGATAGGTACACGAGGTTTTAAATAGTGATTTTAGACAACTCCGAAGCAGTTCTTAGCACATTCTAGGACGAATGTATGCTTAAATAGGGGAGAATGTAATGACTCGACCGGTCGTTTTGAGATCTAGTGCGTCGTTCGGCAGTTTGAGTCCTCGAGTAGCTTCATTGTATGTTTTATGACTTGTACACGTGATCGGAATTGAATTTCGGGAAGTTCGAAGTGGTTTCGGAAGGGAAATTCTAAATTCTGAAGCTTTAAGTTGGAAGAGTTGACTAAGGTTTGACTTTTGATTAACCGACCTCAGAATCGGTATTTGAAGGTTCCAATAGGTTTGTATGATGATTTAATACTTGGGCATATATTCGAGTTGAGTATCGGGTGGTCCGGGAGCATTTCGACGTCTATTATGCAAGGTTGGCAATTTGGAATTTTAAGAATTTCTTGAGTTTGATTTGAAGTGAATTTTGGTGTTATAAGTGTCCCTTTGAAGTTCCGAGTCTTGGAATAGGTTTGTATCGTGATTTGTGACTTGCATGCAAAAATTGGAGTCATTTCGGGATGTTTAAGCATATTCGGACGCATTCGGCAAAGTTTGAATGTTTGAAATTTAAAGAAAGGTTTCGATCATTGATTCGTAGTTTTGATATTGTTTTGCATAATTTGAGGCTTCGACTAAGTTCGTGTCATGTTTTGGGATGTATTGGTATGGCTGGGTAGGGCCCCGGGGGCCCCAGATGCAAATCGGATTTAAAACGGAGCGAGTTTGGACTTGGAAGAAGTGTTGTGGATACTGAGATCTTGTGCAATTGCACCTGCGTGGGAAGTGGCCGCAGGTGCGGTCATGCAGGTGCGTAGGGGCCATCGCAAGTGCGATTTTTGTGGAAGGGACCTGTGGGCGCAAATGCGAGGAAAATTCCACACCTGCGAAGTCGCAGGTGCAGAGAAGTGATCGCAGAAGCGGATGGAGCTGGGCAAGACTGGAGTCACAGAAATGGATGGGTTCCACATGTACGAGTGCGCAGGAGCGAAAGTTGGACCGCAGAAGCTGTCGCGCATGAGCGGAATTTGGTCCGCAGAAGTGGATTTTCCTGGGCTTAGGGAGAACCACACCTGCGATGGATTTGTCCGCAGGTGCGGCTAATGGTCCGCTGGTGCGAAAGTAGCTGGGCAGTGGGATGCTTTTAATCCGAGACTTAGCCCAGTTCTCTCACATTTTCATTTGGTTGGGCGATTTATGGAGCTCTTAGAGGGAAGCTTTTTATCATCCATGTCTAGGTAAGTAAGTCCCGCATATTTTGAGTTATATACATAGTTTATATATGAATTTAAACATGGAAATTAGTAAACATTTGGGTTTGGTAGAAAACCTAAAAATTGGTATTTTTGGATTTTTACCACGAATTAGACATGGAATTTAGGACAAATTATATATTTGAGTTTGTGGCATTATGACTAAAGTTTATGTTCGAAAAGTTTAGAAATCCAGGCACGTGGGCTCGAGGGTTGACTTTATTGATTTATCGAGCGGAGTTGGGAATTGTTACAAATTGATTAATTACAAGCATTGGAGTATATTTTGATTGATTTGCATATTGTTTGACTAGTTTGGATCATTTGGCTTTCAATTGAAGAGTTAGAGAGGCATTGGAGCCGGTTATGGAACTTCGGAGCGAGGTAAGTCTCCTGTCTAACCCCGTGAGGGGGAATTTACCCCGTAGGTGTTATATTCTTATGTGCTACATGTTGTGGGAGCTACGCACGTATGAGGTAACGAGTATCTGTGCGTATGCTCGGATTCCTGAATTGCCCGGGTAGACTTAGGTTTACGCCATGCTTTAATTGTACTATTTGAATTATCCTTGCCTGTTTAATTCCTTTATTTTGCGTGACGACTTGAGACTAGGCTTGCGTAGAGTGATAGACTCACTATTGTAAGAGATTTGACGAGCTACTTGATTAGTTGCGGAACAATTGTGTCTCCCTAACGAATTCCTCTCGTGTTGTGCGTTTTCATTGAAAAACTTCTTTAACTTTCATAACTCACACATATTTGCGTGAGTGGGGTCAAGGACACGTGAAAGTATCATATTCTCATAGGAGTGGGCCATTCGCCTCGGCATTATAATAGATGCATCTATGGTTCATGTCGTTCGACCCTCGGCAGTACACACATTATTATGGGATCGGGTCGTATGCCTCGTCATTTCTATAACTACTCTTAAGGCATCAGGTCGTTCGCCTCGGCAACGTCGTGCGTAATATTTGGCAAGAAGCCATCATATTCGTAAGTTTTCCTGATTTGAGTTGTGACGATCTATCCGGTGGGGACCATTTTCCATATATACTCCTGTTGAGGAGGTGACTGATAATTGACGGATTGCGTTTACTGTTTAGAGGAGGATCGTACCACATGCTGAAATTTGTTTACACTGTTTTTACCATGCCTCATACGCTTACTTTTTGTTGTACTTGATTTATTGGACCACTAGTAAGTGTCGATGTCGATCCCTCGTCCCTACTTCTCCGGGGTTAGGCTAGATACTTACTGGATACGCGTTGATTTACATACTCATGCTACACTTTTTGTGCAGGTGTATATATATATATATACACACCTGGTGGTTTTTTTAACGCAGGGGTATGGCTATTGCGGGGACTTTATGGTGAGTTGTATTCCATGTTACAATCCGTAGCATACAGAGTCTCCATCAGAGTTATTTACATTCCCCTGTCTAACTTGTATTCTAGGCAGATGTTGTATTTTAGTATATTTTTCGGTATATGCTCATGCACTTGTGACACCAGATTTTGGGGGTTCCTACTGGATGTTCATTATTATAGTTAACGTAATTAATATCGTTTTACCTTGTAATTTATACTTTATATGGAAATATTTAGAGAGCATTCACGGGCTCCTATGAGTACCCGGTGTTTATTTTATTTATTTAATGGGATTTATTATTTCAGAATTTTTAAAAGTAGTAATTAAGTCGATAATTCAATGTTGGCTTGCCTGACGGCGACGTTGGGCGCCATCATGGCCTTTAGGGTATTCTGGATCGTACGGTCGTTATTATACTTAATAACAAATACATCGCTACGACCATTATTTTTGAGATATTGGATTATATACTTGAGTTGAAGATCATTTTTGAGACTTGTTGAAATATTTGAATAATAAGGTTCTTGAGGTTTATTGAATTGTTATTTGCTTGAAATTCGTGATTGATGTTCATTTGAAATATTCGTTTAATCACTCTCCTTGATGTTATTCATGTTTCTTACCTTGCTTGTTATTGATATACATATACTTGGTGAGGAAGAGTGTAAAGCACGAATGGTGATGTTGTGCCATTGCATATACATTATCATGTGAGGAAGAGTGTAAAGAACGAAGGGTGATGCCGTGCCATTTCATTTACATTATCATGTGAGGAAGAGTGTAAAGCACGAAGGGTGATGCCATGCCATTTCATTTACATTATCGTTTGAAGATGAGAGTAAAAGCACGAAGGGTGATGCCGTACCATTTTGTTTACATTATCATGTTTTCATTTACATTATCATTTGAGGATGAGAGTAAAATCATGAAGGATGATTTTGTGCCATTCCATTTACATTATAATATTTTTATTTACATTATCATTTGAGGATGAGAGTAAAAGCACAAAGGGTGAAGCCATGCCATTTTAGTTACATTATAATATTTTTATTTACATTATCATGCGAGGATGAGAGTAAAATCACGAAGGGTGATGTCGTGTCATTTTATTTCATTACCATATTTGTATATTATCATGTGTTCATGGAACGAAGGGAGTTTTCGTGCAGACGAGAACAAGAGACATGCATTATGTGGTGATATCTTTTCCTTGTGTATACATTCATGCCTTTATCTTGAGTTGTTACTGTTGCGCCTATGTTTTCTATGTCATTTGGAACTTGCATGCAAAATTTGACGTCATTCCGGGCTGATTTGTTATGTTTCGGCACGATTTTTAGAAGTTGGAATATTCGAAATTTCATAAGTTCGATTCATGGTGTGATTCATAGTTTCGACATTGTTTGATGTGATTTAAGACCTCGAGCGGGTCCGTATTAGGTTATGAAACTTGTTGGTATGCTTGGACGGGGTCTCGGGGGGCCCAGGTGTGTTTTAGACGAGTTTTGGATGATTTTCATGCTTGTGATCAGGTCTGGTTCTTGTGCTTCGCACCTACGACATCTTCGAGCACAGGTGCGAATCCACTTCTACTTGAGCCTGGCCGCTTCTACGATCATTGTGGCCTGGGGGGAGCTCGCTTCTGCGGAGTTTGGGCATGCAGGTATGATGGCCGCTTTTGCGGCCCATCGATCGCAAATGCGAAGATGTCCGCTTCTGCGACTACTTGTGCGCTTCTACAGAGTTACATGTGCGGCCACTGGGCTTGCCAGTTGAGTTCGGAAATGCGAACATTTTCTCACAAAATGCGAGAGCGTAGTTGCCCTTCTCCACAAATGCGGAAATTTTGGGCAGAATCATATAAGTCGAGGGTTTGGCCATTTTTACCATATTTTGAGTTGTAGACCTCGGTTTTGAGAGATATTTCGTGTGTTTTCCAAGTCAAATCATTAGGGTAAGTGTTCTTCATCCAGAATTTATTACATTCCATGGTCCCATCTTTATTTTTATCTTATAATTATTGTTTTGAGTTGAGGAAAATGGAAATTTTTGAAGAAATCTTTCAAAATGTTAAATGATGATTTGAAGGACGAATTGATGTCAGAAATTTTTAATTTTGTTATGGTTGAACTCGTATCGGAATGGGTGTTCAGGTTTTGTAAATTTTATTGGGTTCCGAGGTGCGGACTCGGGATTCGACTTTTGGGTTGACATTTTAGTTTTTGTTAAAGATAGAGGCTTTATTATCCGGAATTGTTTCTTATGAGTTTTATTTATGATTTGAGGTTATTTTGGATAGATTTGAGCCGTCCGGAGGTTTTGTCACTCGAGAAGTTCATTTTAGAGTAACGGTCTAGCTTCTTCGAGGTAAGCATCTTGCTTAACTTTCTGTGGGGGAACTACCCCTTAGGATTTGAGTCTTTGGTGCTAATTGTGTCATGTGAAGCCCGTGTACGTGAGGTGACGAGTACGTGCTTGGGCTTAGTTGTGGAAATTTGACCGTTTAGGGCTCTTAGGTTCTTATGGTCATTAGATATGAAGTTGTTTTGTTATGTTAAACCCCCCATTTGCTAGTTTCACCTCGACGTGTCTTAATTGGAAGTAATTGATTCATGTTCCACTCTTATTGCCTATTTGACTCTTATGTGCCTTAACTGAAGTTGTTGCCTCATCTATTGCCATGCTATCCTTCCCTAATTTCTTATTATTAATTGAATATGTTGTATCTCTTTCGTAATTGCTCAACCCTAAATGAAGTTTAGTTATCCGTTATCATAGTTGACTCATCCTTAATTGTAATTATTGACTCAGATTACCTCCCTTTTTGTTGAATTGTACTTTTGTCTAATCATTGTTACATATTATTTCTTTCTTGTCGAGCTATTCTTGTTGAGACCTGTATTCTCTATTTTGTCTTTCCGTGTGAGCTCGTTTTACCATTTCTTTGTGTTCCAAAGTTCTTGGGTTGATTTACTTGTTGTATACTAGTGTCATTGTTGTTGTTGTTGTTGTTGTTGT
>AWOL01S0098002.1:0-16756 GCA_000715115.1 Nicotiana otophora
GGTAATTAGCAAGATAATATTTGGGCATGAGAGTTGTTTATTTTACATGCATGTGTTATTAAAAGGTGTAGGAAAATTGTTGAGCTAAAAATGGAAAAGATTGTGTTGTGGGATGATGGAATCCTCCATAAAAGGACCTTGAAACCTTAATGCACACCTAGTGTTTGATAAAATGCTCAAATGTGCTAGAACCATAAACAGTTTCCTAATTTTAGTTCAATTTGTTATATTTCTACAATAGATTGAAGTTGCTAAGAATTCTGGAATATTTTAGAGTTTAAGAAAGATCAATTGAGGTATGTTGGCTAAACTCTTCTCTCAGAATTGAATCTCACGATATTCATGTAATTTATCTAAGTCCCGAGTGGTTCATTATAAAATTGGCTATTCCGAGTAAAATTGGGTTGAAAAATATATGCTCAATAAGTATCCCAAATGCTTTATTTTTGTTATGTTATCAATTGAGGATGTGTTAAGAATATGGGTTGTGCATTAAAAATATTCGACTTCAAGTCAAGTTCAAACGAAGGCTATTATGCCGAATTTTGTGAAGAGTCTCTATGTGCCTTAGATCCTTAATTGTTCATATATGTACTACATGCCTTGATTTGAATTGTTGTTATTGTTGATGATGACGCTGATTTTAGAAAGTGAAAATGTGAGCATGAAATACTAAATACGGCCAAACGTGCCAAGAATGATCTTATAATTTTGGCCATTAGTGCCAATGAAATGAAAAGATGTGAAAGTAATATGAAATGCGACGATTGATATAAAAAGTTTGATGTCTCGAATAAGACAGCCTAGCCGATCGGGTCGTGATCGGATACCATGCAACACACATGGTTGTGATTGTGGTGAAAATTGTAATTGAAATTGTGATTGTGATCGATGTCCCTAATGGATAGCCTAGCCGATCGGGTCGTGATCGGACTCTGTGTTAAAGATGGTGGTATTGATATTGAAAGTAATTGTGGTTGATGTCTCTAATGAGATAGCATAGCCGATCGGATCGTGATCGGACTCCGTGCTAAGAGTACGGTGGTATTGGTATTGTGAATAATGGTATTGTGAACTATATCGATACGAAAAATCTCCCAATGTGAGATATGGAAATTAATTTGAACACTGTCTTGATCCTAAATTGAGGTTTGATGTTGATTAAGGCTTTCATTGATATTATGATAATNTAAAGATGGTGGTATTGATATTGAAAGTAATTGTGGTTGATGTCTCTAATGAGATAGCATAGCCGATCGGATCGTGATCGGACTCCGTGCTAAGAGTACGGTGGTATTGGTATTGTGAATAATGGTATTGTGAACTATATCGATACTAACAATCTCCCAATGTGAGATATGGAAATTAATTTGAACACTGTCTTGATCCTAAATTGAGGTTTGATGTTGTTAAAGGCTTCCATTGATATTATGATATTCTTGTTGTATTATTTATTATTCTATTGAGAGGGTGTTTGTCATTCATACTAGTACTATTCCATATGTACTAACGTCTCTTTTTTCCGGGGGTGCTGCATCTTCAATGGATGCAGGTGGTTCCACAGCCGGAGACATTGATCAGTGATAGCGTACATCCTCTTCCCAGCTGACTTGGTGAGCCCCACTATATTTTGGGGTCATGTATCTTTTGTTTATCGTGTATTGTGTTTAAGGTATAGTTGGGGCCTTATTGTCGGCATTATCATAGTACTCTTTTGTATCTATTAGAGGCTCCATAGACATAGTGTGGGTTGTGTATTGGTACTGGGAAAGTCAAACTATGTTGTGTTATGGTTGTATTACTTGTTCTATTTAAGACTTTAAAATGAGGGAACTATTGGTAATGAATTGGTATTTTGGACATGAATACCTTTTAGTCTAATTAATGAAAATATGTATTATCTCCATTCGTGGATGAGTTGGGTAGAAGAAAATCTAACAGGCTTGCTCGGTCAGGTTCGCTCGGTTGAGCACCGGTCGCGCTCCCTGGTTTGGGGCATGACAAACTTGGTATCTGAGCCTAAGGTTTTAAAGTATCCTAGGATGTCTCGGAGCCGTGTCTAGTAGAGTCCTTCTTATCGGTGTGTTGTCGACCACATCTATAATTAAGATGCTACTTGGTCATTTAGGAACAATACCCTTCTTTGATATTCTTGATCATGCGATAAAGCTGGATGTAAGATTGTTCCTTATTTAACTCGTGCTTTACTTTAACTTTCAGTACATGGCACCTAAGAAGAAGGCAATAACTGGCCAAAGAGCTAATGCCACCCCAAGAGTGAAAATTGATCCTATATTTGATGATGCGGGTGAGCACCCGAGGGGTGAGGGTATTCCTCTAGTTACTACACTGCCTGATTCTACTACAACTGATCAGACCGCACATGTCCCTACACCTACTGAAGATGCAACAGTTCCTCCAGCTGATATACCAGTTCCACCTCCAGTTATAGCTCCCGATTCTAGTGTTTCTGATATTGATCTTAGGGGATCCATACAGATGTTGGCTCAGATAGTGGCTTCCCAGGCCCAGAGATCAAATGTTACACCCACTTCTTCCAGTCAGCCAGGTAATTCTACTAGTTCTAGGGTGAACAGGTTTCTTCAGTTAGATCCTCCAGTGTTCACGGGTACTAACCCATAGGAGGATCCCCAGGACTTCATCGATGAGATGTACAAGACTCTCTGAGTTATGTGTTCTTCTGAGATAGAGGCAGTGGAATTGGCCTCCTACCACCTGAAAGAGGTGGCATATTCTTGGTTCGAACTATGGGAGGAGTCCCGTGAAGAAGGGAGCCCTCTAGTGAGGTGGGGTGAGTTTGTCGATGCCTTCATTGATCATTTCTTGCCTGCCGAGACAAAGGCAGCTCGTGCTGCTGAGTTTGAGAACCTGAGGCAAGGTAGCTTGAGTGAGTGGGATTACCACATGAGATTCGTGTACCTGTCCAAGTATGCTATTTACATGTTGCCTACTATGGAGGCTAGAGTGCGCCGGTTTGTACAGGGCCTTAACCCCTTGGTAATTAATGAGGCCGCTACAGCTGCCTTGAATTCTGATATGGACTATGGAAAGATGGTGGCATTCGCTCAAGCCACATAGACCCGTAAATTAAGGAACAGAATTTAGCGAGAGGGTAGTAATAAGGCCCGGTCTGCGGGCAACTTTAGTGGTTCTTTTTGTGGTGGCAGGTCAGCCTTCAGGGGAGGGTCGTCAGGGCCATCACAGTCTATTGCTCAGTCTTCGGCTAGTGCACCGCCATCAGGGCCCAGTCAGTAACAGTAGTGGAGCCGTTTCAGGCCCAATCAGGGCAACAGGGGATCCAATTAGCAGGGTCGTCATGGTGGTAGATTCCAGCAGCAGAGGGGGCCCTTGTGCCCTAGGTGTGGAAAGATGCACTTAGGAATATGCTACATGGACTTACCTATATGCTATGGATGCGGATTGAGGGGTCACATTTAGAGGGATTATCGTTCGTCCCGCCAGGGTGTGGGCAGGGGCATGGCACAGCCAGCCAGTTCTGCGGATACTATATCCGCAGCACCTCCTCCAGCTCGAGGCACTCCAACACCCGCAGGGCGTGGTACACCTAGGGGTGGAGCACAAAGTTGGGGGGGATCCGGCCGTTTCTATGCTATGAGGGGTTTCCATAATTCAGAGGCTTCTCTAGATGTTGTCACAGGTATATTGACTGTTCAATCTCATGATGTGTATACTCTTATTGATCCCGGTTCCACTTTGTCTTATGTCACACCTTATGTTACTATGGAATTTGGGATAGAACCAGAACAGCTTCATGAGCCGCTCTCTGTATCTACTCTGGTTGGTGAGTCTATTTTGTCCACACGGGTTTATAAGGATTGTGTTGTCACGTTACGTAGTCGGGGCACCATGACCGATCTCATTGAATTGGGAATGGTCGATTTTGATGTGATAATGGGGATAGATTGGCTTTATTCTTGTTTTGCCAAGCTTGATTGTCGAACGAGGACTGTTAGGTTCGAATTTCCAAATGAACCAGTTATTGAGTGGAAGGGTGACGATGTAGTGTCAAAGGGTAGGTTTATTTCTTACCTTAAGGCGACGAAAATGATCAACAAGGGGTGTATTTACCATTTGGTCCGGGTTATGGACACCGATGCTGAGGTACCTACACTTGAGTCTATGCCTGTTGTAAATGAATTTCCGGGATTCTTTCCGGATGAACTCCCTGGATCCCACCTGACAGGGAAATTGATTTTGGGATTGATGTGATGCCAGACACGTATCCTATATCTATTCCACCCTACAAAATGGCACCGGTAGAATTAAATGAGTTAAAGGAATAATTGAGAAACTTGTTAGAAAAGGGTTTTATTCGGCTGAGTGTGTCCCCTTGGGGTGCACCGGTCTTTTTTGTAAGAAAGAAAGATGGATCACTGAGAATGTGTATTGACTATCGATAGCTTAACAAGGTCACAATCAAGAATAAGTACCCACTAGCAAGGATATATGACTTGTTTGATCAATTGCAGGGTGCTAAGTACTTCTCCAAAATTGATTTACGATCCGGGTATCACCAATTGAAGATCAGGGAGCAGGATGTTCCGAAAACAGCTTTTAGAATCCGATATGGGCACTTTGAATTTTTGGTGATGTCTTTTGGGCTAACAAATGCCCCAGCAGCTTTTATGGATCTTATGAATTGGGTATTCAAACCTTTCCTCGACTCTTTCGTGATAGTATTCATTGACGATATTCTTGTTTATTCGCGGAGTTGGGAGGACCATGCTGATCATCTCAGAGTTGTTCTATAAACCCTATATCAGCACAAGTTATACGCAAAGTTTTCTAAATACGAATTTTAGCTTGAATCTGTCACATTCTTGGGTGATGTCGTCTCTAGTAAAGGAATTAAGGTTGATCCTCAGAAAATTGCAACTGTGAAGAATTGGCTGAGGCCTACAACGCCAACCGAGATCCGCAGATTCTTGGGCTTAGCAGGGTATTATAGGAAGTTTGTGGAGGTATTCTCTACTCTTGCCTCTCAGTTGACTAAATTAACTCAAAAAGTGGTTAAATTCCAATGGTCAGATGCATGTGAAAGGAGTTTCCAAGAATTGAAAGCAAGATTGACTACGGCACCGGTGTTGACCTTACCAGAGGGTGCAGATGGATTTGTGGCATATTGTGATGCTTCAAGAATTGGTCTTGGGTTCGTATTAATGCAACATTGCAAGGTGATAGCTTATGCTTCTAGGCAACACGAGAATCATGAAAAGAACTATCCAAAACATGATTTAGAACTTGCGGCGGTGGTATTTGCATTGAAATTTTGGCTATTATCTATATGGGGTTCATGTGGATATATTCNCAACATTGCAAGGTGATAGCTTATGCTTCTAGGCAATACGAGAATCATGAAAAGAACTATCCAAAACATGATTTAGAACTTGCGGCGGTGGTATTTGCATTGAAATTTTGGCGTCATTATCTATATGGGGTTCATGTGGATATATTCATGGACCATAAGAGCATTCAATATATTTTCAAACAAAAAGAGCTGAATCTGAGGCAGAGAAGATGGCTTGAGTTACTCAAGGATTACAACATCGATATTTTGTATCACTCGGGGAAATCCAATGTTATGGCGGATGCTCTTAGCTGAAGATCTATGGGTAGTTTGGCTCACTTGGAGGCATATCAAAGGCCATTGGCCAAGGAAGTTCACTGATTGGATAGTTTGGGAGTTCGTCTTGCGGACTCTAGTGAAGGAGGGGTAATTGTGCAAAATAGGGCAGAATCATCGCTTGTTGTGGAAGTCAAAGAGAAGCAATACGACGATCCATTGTTGGTACAATTGAAGGAAGGGATTCAAAAACATAAAACTATGGCGTTTACCCTTAGCATGGATGATGGTACACTAAGGTACCAAGGGCGGCTATGTGTTCTAAATGTAGGTGATCTCAGGGAAAGAATCATGACTGAGGCTCACAATTCTAGGTATTCCGTGCACCCGGGTTCTACGAAAATATATCATGGTCTTAAGGAAGTCTATTGGTAGAATGATATGAAGAGGAATGTAGTGAAATTTATGGCGAAGTGTACAAATTGTCAGCAAGTGAAGGACGAACACCAAAGGCCCGGTGGGGTGGCACAGAACATAGAAATTCCAATGTGGAAATTAATATGGACTTTGTGGTAGGACTACCGCGTACTCCGCGCAAGTTTAACTCAATTTGGGTGATTGTGGATCGACTCACGAAATTGGTACACTTCTTGCCAGTTAAATCTACAGACACAGCGGAACAGTATGCTCAGTTGTATATCAAGGAAATAGTCAGCTGCATGGCACTCAAATTTCTATCATTTCTGATCGGGGAGCAAAATTCACCGCTAATTTTTGGAAGAAATTTCAGCAAGATTTGGGTACTCAGGTGAATCTTAGTACAGTCTTTCACCCGCAGACTGACGGGCAGGCGGAACGGATTATTCAGACACTTGAGGATATGTTGCGTGCTTGCGTTCTAGACTTAAAAGGTATCTGGGATGATCATTTACCACTCATAGAATTTGCATACAACAACAGCTATCATGCTAGCATTCAGATGGCATCGATCGAGGTTTTATATGGAAGGAGATGCAGATCTCCCATTGGGTGGTTTGAAATTAGGGAAGCAGAGTTGATAGGGCCAGACCTTGTGCATCAGGCTATGAAAAAAGTTAAAATCATTAAGGAGTGGTTGAAGACTGCTCAGGGTCGTCAGAAATCCAATTCGGATGTTTTTCGTAGGGATTTGGAGTTCAAAGAAGATGATTGGGTATTCTTGAAAGTTTCCCCCATGAAGGGTGTGATGCGGTTTGGTAAGAAAGGGAAATTGAGTTTGAGGTATGTCGAACCATACAAGATCATTCACAGGATCGGTGAGGTGGCGTATAAGCTTAATCTACCACCTGAGATGTCATTAGTACACCCGGTGTTTCATGTGTCTATCTTGAATAAAGTAGTAGGAGACCCGACACTCATTGTTCCGGTTGAGACTATTGAGGTTAATGAGAAATTGACTTACGAAGAGATTCCAGTTTCAATTATTGATCGGCAAGTCCGAAAGTTGAGAAATAAAGAAATTGCATCCGTAAAAGTGCTATGGCGAAACCAACAGGTTCAAGAGGCTACTTGGGAGGCCGAGGAAGAAATTAAGAAAAAGTATCCTAACTTGTTTGAATAGCTGTGTAATCCTTTTTATGAACTTGTCGCCTATGAATTTTGTATCACTTGTTCAGGTAATGTAAAGGTGTTTCTTTTGATTATATATTCTTTACATGAGGCCACGGTTGGTATTGTTATGAGTTATGTTACATCATTGGTTTGTGTACATGTTTTTAGGATGTGATTCTGGGGCTCTCTGACAGTTGGATAGGCCCAAATACAAAGGAAACTCTGGAAAATGTTTTGGAAATTTGGGGAGTTAGTTAAATTTGGGGCTACTGGTGTGGGGTATGAAAAATTGAGTTTCATAAGATGCTAATCGTGAACCTTGACCCTCATTCGAGGATGAATGATCCTAAGTGGGAGAGAATGTAATACCCCGGAAAAGTTTTGAAGTACTTAAGTGTAAAGCCCAGTAAAATTTGCAAAAGAAAATAATATTTCGTGGTGCCAAATTAGGCTTACGTGTTTGAGGATTTTATAAATTCTTCGCAGTGAGCTTGCGTGTCGTGGCTCGGAGTTTTTGGGTTGAACGATGCACTGGATAGTAAAGGAAAATATTTGGCACCGAAATACGTTTCTGCAGTCCATTATGCGACCGCAGAATCACTCTGCGGACCGCATAATGGCCGCAGAATGAGGCAGTTAATTGGGCCAATTTGGGTGTCAATTTCGCGGCCACTATGCGACCGCATAACTATTTCATGGGCCGCACTCTTGTCGCATATCCCACTTTGGGATTTTTCGGACGGAGGTTCTGCAGTGCACTATGCGACCGCATAACCGTTCTGCGGTGCATTATGCGACCGCAGAACAGGTCTGCGGGTCGCATAGTGGCCGCAGACCTAGTCAGTTCCTTTCCAGCTTTGGCACCCAATTTCGCGGTCATTTCGTGGACCGTATAACCATTATGCTGTCGCATATGCGACCGCAGAACCTGTTCCGGAGTTTTATTTTTGGGTTTTTAAAACCCGACCCTACTTCGTTAAATACATGCTTTGGGTCATTTTTGGGCTAAAATCTGACATTTTAAAGTAAGAGAGAGTGCCCTAGAGTGAGAAGGTGTTCCTCAATAATTGTTCTTTAATTCTTGCTCAAATGTTTGGAAGATTAATAAGGGAAACTCACTAGGTCTTCATCCTAGGGTGTAAGATTCTACACCCTAACCCTCAATTTCGAATTTGTCTAGAAATGGGTAATTAGCAAGATAATATTTGGGCATGAGAGTTGTTTATTTAACATGCATGTGTTATCAAAAGGTGTAGGAAGATTGTTGATCTAAAAATGGTAAAAATTGTTTTGTGGGATGATGGAACCCTCCGTTAAAGGACCTTGAAACCTTAATGCACACCTAGTGTTTGATAAAATGCTCAAATGAGCTAGAACCATAAACATCTTCCTAATTTTGGTTTAATTTGTTATATTTCTACAATAGATTGAAGTTGCTGAGAATTCCAGAATATTTTAGAGTTTAAAGAAACTCAATTGAGGTATGTTGGCTAAACTCTTCTCTTAGAATTGAATCCTACGATATTCATGTAATTTATCTAAGTCTCGAGTGGTTCATTATAAAATTGGCTATTCCAAGTAAGATTGGGTTGAAAGATATATGCTTAATAAGTATCCCAAATGCTTTATTTATGTTATGTTATCAATTGAGGATGTGTTAAGAATATGGGTTGTGCATTAAAAATATTCGACTTCAAGTCAAGTTCAAACGAAGGCTATTATGCCAAATTTTGTGAAGAGTCTTTATGTGCCTTAGATCCTTAATTGCTCATATATGTACTACATGCCTTGATTTGAATTGTTGTTATTGTTGATGATGACGCTGATTTTAGAAAGTGAAAATGTGAGCATGAAATACTAAATACGGCCAACGTGCCAAGAATGATCTTATAATTTTAGCCATTAGTGCCAATAAAATGAAAAGAAGTGAAAGTAATATGAAATGCGACGATTGATATAAAAAGGTTGATGTCTCTAATAAGACAGCCTAGCCGGTCGGGTTGTGATCTGATACCATGTCGCATACATGGTGGTGATTGTGCTAGAAATTATAATTGAAATTGTGATTGTGGTCGATGTCCCTAATGTATAGCCTAGCCGATCGGGTCGTGATCGGACTCTGTGTTAAAGATGGTGGTATTGATATTGAAAGTAATTGTGGTTGATGTCTCTAATGAGATAGCCTAGCTGATCGGATCGTGATCGGACTCCGTGCTAAGAGTACGGTGGTATTGGTATTGTGAATAATGGTATTGTGAATTATATCGATACGAAAAATCTCCCAATGTGAGATATGGAAATTAATTTGAACACTGTCTTGATCCTAAATTGAGGTTTAATGTTGTTTAAGGCTTCCATTGATATTATGATATTCTTGATGTATTATTTATTATTCTATTGAGAGGGTGTTTGTCATTCATACTAGTACTATTCCATATGCACTAACGTCCCTTTTTGCCGGGGGCGCTGCATCTTCAATGGATGCAGGTGGTTCCACAGCCGGAGACATTGATCAGTGATAGCATACATCCTCTTCCCAGCTGACTTGGTGAGCCCCACTACATTTCGGGGTCATGTATCTTTTGTTTATCGTGTATTGTGTTTGAGCTATAGTCATGGCCTTATTGTCGGCATTATCATAGTACTCTTTTGTATCTATTAGAGGCTCCGTAGACATAGTGTGGGTTGTGTATTGGTGTTGGGAAAGTCAAACTATGTTGTGTTGTGGTTGTATTACTTGTTGTATTTAAGACTTTAAAATAAGGGAACTATTGGTAGTGAATTGGTATTTTGAACATGAACACCTTTTAGTCTAATTAATGAAAATATGTATTATCTCCATTCATGGATGAGTTGGGTAGAAGGAAATCTAACAGTCTTGCTCGGTCGGGTTCACTCGGTTGAGCGCCAGTCGCACTCCCTGGTTTTGGGGAGTGACAAGGGTGACTTAGTTGTTGTTACTTGAAAATTTGATCAAGAAAAGTGTAGGAAGGCATTATGTCGTACGGTAATAGTTGATGAGCTTCCTTTCAGCTTTGTTGAAAAAGAAGGTTTTAGAGACTTTATGAAAGTGGCGCAACCTTATTTTCGGATCCCTTCCCGTAGTATTGTAACTAGGAATTATTTTGATCTTTTTAATGAAGAAAAGTAAAAGTTGAAGAGGTCTTTTATAGAATCGAAACAAAGAGTATGTATTACCATCGGTACCTGGACTTCTATACAAAGAATCAATTACATGTGTATCATTGCCCGTTGGATTGATAGTGAATAGAATATGCATAAGAGAATAATTAATTTCTGTCCTATTGTTAGTCATAAAGGCGAAGATATAGCAAATGGTATTGGTAGGTGCTTACGTGAGTGGGGGATAAATAAGATCTTTACTGTCACAATTGATAATGCAAGCTCAAATGATGTGACAGTAAAAGAATTGTCAAAGCAATTAATAAAAATGGGGACTAATTTGATGAACGGTAATCACTTTCACGTGAGATGTATGGCTCATATCATGAATCTTGTGGTCCAGGATGGTTTAAAAGAATCTCCAGTGTCTATTGAACGTGTTAGGCATGCAGTGAGATATGTTAGGCAATCTCCTGCGAGGTTGAAGAGGTTTCAAGAATGTTTTGATAATGAACAACTAAATTGTAAAAAAAAACTTTATGCTTGGATGTTCCAACTAGGTGAAATTCCACCTACTTGATGTTGCGTAGGGTTGTTAAATTTGAAAGTGCATTTTCACATTATACTTCTAGTGAAATAGGCCTGAGACATTATCTTGAGCATTCTTATATTGAAGTTGAAATTCCTACAAGTGAACTTTTGAGTAGTGATTGGGAGAGTGTAAAAAGAATTACAAAGTTTCTTGAAATCTTTTATCTTCTTACTTTGAAAATGTCTGGATCACGTTATGTTACATCGAATATTCATTTTCTTTAAATTTGTGCGGTTGTTGTTTATTTGAAGCAATAGATAGCAAATGAAGATACAATTTTAAGTGAAATGGCAAAGAAGATGAAAGAAAAGTTTGATAAGTATTGGGGTGATAGAAAAAATGAACAAGATAATTTTTATCTCATGTATTTTGGATCCACGTTACAAGCTCGAATTAGTTGGCTATGCACTTGTAAAGATGTTTGGTCAAGATCTGGAGGCAACTATACAAGCAGAAGTGAAGAAGTACATGACTCCATTATTTAGTGAGTATGTAAAGTCCATCTCAAAAGATGTCGTGCTTGCTTCATCTTTAGATTGTTCTTCATTGGACACTTCTACTTCCGGGCTTTCTGGCAGTCAAGTAAGCACCCAAAATACAGGACTTTTAGAATCACTCATGCAAGATATAAAAAAATATATATGTGGGAGTGGAGGTGTGGATACTAGAACAGAGTTAGATAAATATTTTGGTGAAAAAATTAAGGATGACACTAAAGAATTTGATGTTCTTCTCTGGTGGAAATTGAACTCAACTAGATTTTCCGTTCTTGCGGAGATAGCTCGTGATATATTAGATGTTCCGGTTTCAAGTGTGGCATCCGAATGTGCGTTTAGTACGGGAGGACGTCTTCTTGATTCATTTAGGAGTTCATTAACTCCTACATTGGTGCAAGCTCTAGTGTGTCTTCAAAATTGGCTTCGAAATGAAAAATTAAAACAATCTGTTAGTGTTGAGGAAGATCTTGATAAATTCGAGCAGCTTGAACAAGATAATAATATTGTTACTATATTTGTTGTATATAAATATTGTGGATATGCTTATATTTATCGCACGACTCATTATTTTAATTTATTTTTTTTTTAAATTTAGCTAGCGATGGAAAAGACCCTTCTAGTAAGAATTCGAATTATGGATGTGCATCAGTCATATTCCTTCCATATGGTTTACTTTGTTTGACAGGATATCTGATTTCTAAACTCATTTTGATTTTTGATAGATGTAATTACCATGTTTGGAGAAATAAGAAGCGACAGAGAGAGGATGGGGTTTTCAGAGAATAGTAAAGGGTTAATCAGAACTTCCTGATTTTGACTACAGCGTAGATAATACAATGCGCTTAATGCGAAGAGTTTCCAATGTCCAATTTTAACTTTGTTCTATTGTATGATCTTGGAGTTTCTTATGAAAACCCATACTCAGGTACCAGAAAGAATATACAGCGGCCTATTTTTGGATTGAAGGGATGTGTTGAACTACTGACATTAAGTTCAATCTTAACCAAGTTGTGTTTTTGTTTTTTAACAGTTTGTCATCTTCTTAAATAGTAAGAAATCTGTTCAAATGATATTGTTGATGTATTCTGTTGTGCACTTCTCAATCCCTTACCATCCACTTGAATGTAGTATGAGAAGATAAAAGAAGTATTGTCTGTTTATTTTCCAATAAGGTATTTCGCCCAAAGTAATCTTTCATCATTGGTACAGTGATGGATCTCTATAGATTATTTCTCTTTTGATATCCAGTATTTAATTCTAGTAATATGGCCTCATGGTGTAATTTAGTTGATATATATGTATGAGAAATGTTGATTATATTGTTGTCTCGGGGATGTACTCCCCAACACTGTGTTGAAGTATATTAAGTTTCAATCAACTGAAGCTATACCGATAACCGCTCGATAATCACCCGATAATAGCCAAATCGATACCAATCCGCCCGATATTTTATCGAACGGATTAATACATTTAAAAACTGATAACCAATAAGTTAAACCGTTAAAGAGTAAATAACCGTCTGGCCATAATCTAAACCTTTATTGATACTTACATGGACCGTAGAATGTGTTTGTGTGCTAGGCCACGTTTCCTCTAAATTTACATTCAATATCTAAGAAAAAGAAATTTGTCTGTTGATCTTTTTCTTTAAAGAAATTGTTTCGAGAATTATAAATCTGTGATCTGTTTTTTCCTTTTTCATATCTGAATCTAACTAAAGAGATTTTTCCGGTGTTTTCACATTAGGGTTCTCACGAAATATATATATTTACCGCGAAGCAATAAAAACTTTATTTCACAATTCCCAACAATTACCGACAGGTAAAAACAAAGTGGTTCAGTAAAAGTAAAATAGCAGGAGAATGTCGTTTGCAGAATCCAATGGAGTTCACGCCCCTATGCAATCATCCGTCGCGTCCGACGGTCGTACGGAACCGTACTACCCTCTAATGCCGCCAATTTCCTCCTCACCTTCTCCGACGGAAACTTATCAAGTTACCGCCGATAGCGTTTCTCTTCCCGTTGACGGTGCCGGAGACACGTCAGTGATTACGGCAGTTACGCCGGTGAGTGTGGACCCTATTACTTCAATTGAGCCGGCTAAAAGAAAGCGCGGAAGGCCAAGGAAGTATGCTCCTCCTGATGGTATAATCTCTCCTCAGTCATTGTCGGCAGCGCAGTCCGGCGGTGGATTTTCGCCGCCGGAGGGAGTGAAAAAGGGCAGGGGGAGACCACCTGGTCCTGGTTCTGGGCGTAAACAGCAATTTGGTGATTTAGGTAATATACAGCTCTATATATAATATATGTCTCTGCAGACTGCACATGTATATTATTTAATTGTTGCTTTTTATTTTATTATATTATAAATCGCTAATATTCTTTTAAGCTTTTCCTTGGCTTTCAATTGCTTATATAAATAGCTGATATCTCTTCACATGTATACTATTTAATTATTGCTTATCTAATTTTATGATCACTAGTATTCTTTTAGCTTGTCTGTCTTTCCTTTGCTTTCAATTGTATATATTATACTACAAAGACTCACTTTTGTCCATCAATTATTCAATTGATATAAGAGGAAACAAGAAAAAGAAATAATAAAAATACCATTAATGACGCTAATGATTTGCTAAATACAAGCATTGGCGCAACGGTGGTGGAGTTACTTCTTATGTGACTTATACGTAGAGACCGTCTCTTTGCAAAAAGGCAAGAGGACAGGTGCAGTGTGATCGTCAACTGAAACCAATTTTTTTTTTATAATGGACATAAATTATACCTAATCAAAGAAAAAAAAAAGGACATAAATTATATGTCAAAATTTCACCAATAATAAGTTTAGAAGACTTAATTGCAAAAGAGCAATGATTTCATTAGTGAGAACATAAAAATATTGAATCAGAACTTAAATTTTGGATTCATATCTAGTCCATACATCTCCACTCTTCCCCTACCTTGCACTAGGGGGGAGGACTTCATGCACAAGATGAACCCTTGCTTTTCAGTTCACAATTCTTGTTGATTTTGTCACATTCTAACTTACCAAGATAGAGGGAGGAATTTCTTCCCTCTATCATTGTTAAAATTTCTTCTGCAGAAATGGTTATATCTGCTTCATAAATTATGCAGTACAAAATGATTGTATTCTTTCTTTTTCTGGTTATCTTTCTGTTATCTTCATGTGTCAAGAAATCATTCTATGATGCTTAATTTTTAATTCTTTTGGTTATCTGGCTAGCATTACTGGCCATTTGAAAAAAGGGGATGCATTCTATTTATTAGAGTCATTTTGCAGCGGAAGTCAGTGCTAACAGAAGTGATTATGATTTGCTAAGGCTGTGTATTCAACTTTGAAAATTTAATTTTTCTGTTTTCTTCTGTGCTAATTTGCCTAAGTTACTCATGGGAAAAAACTCTTAAAATTCTTTGCTTTCCTGCTACTTTTCTTTTAATTTGGACTTTAAGCAAACTGTAATATGGCCATTAATTTGGCTTCTTTTCAAGTGGGGGCAAATTTTTATGACATTTGTCATGACATAATATCAACTATAACAAAATTTGTGGACCAAATTTTCATGACATTTGCCATGACATAATATCCACTATAACAAAATATGTAGACCAAGTTTTCATGACATTTGCTATGACATAATATCCACTATTAGGCTAAGGATTTCTTGCTATAAATAGAGGAATTTCTCCTCATTTGTAAACACATCAATTCAAGAGCTTTTCACTCTTATCTTTCTTTCTCTTCCTTTATTTTATTATAGAGTGTTTTGTAAGAGAGTGAGTGTTGGAAAACACTTGTGTGAATCTTTTCTTTAGAGTGATCTTGTGAGGTTATTCTCTTGAGGTATTTGGGACTAATTAGAGTATTTACTCTAATTTTGTACTCTTTTTTTGTACTCTTGTTGGTATAGTAAAATTGCTCATTTTACGTTTGTGGACGTAGGTCACCTTAACCGAACCACGTTAAATTTGTGTCTTCTTTATCTTCTTTAATTGCCGTTATTATCAACTTGCAGTGTCTTTGTTGTTGTCATTATAACATTGTTTGGCTAAATTCCGCACTACCCGATTTCCCGATCCTAACACAAACAAACATTCTTTTTAGTCTCATGCTTTTGGTATTTGATGTGATTGAATGCTGACAATTTATGCTCAGCTGCTTTGCTGTTTTCATTTTACTAAAACTTGAGTTACTGATAAGATATTATTTGCAGGATCAGCAGGTGCAGGGATTGGATTTAGACCCCATGTTATCACATTAAGAGCAGGGGAGGTGCGGCCTTAATTTGTTGTTTTATCTCTCTGTCTCAGTGCGTGTATTGCTCTTCTTTTTCCTTTTTCCTTTTTATTCATTTGTTAGTAGATTGGAGAGGGATGGTATGAGCCTTGCTTGTTGTTTTATTTGTCATTGCTTCATGTCCATACTCATTTAATCCTAGATTAATTTTAAGAAAAGAGAACAGAAGAAGCTGATTTTCTGAGTTAAATTCTCGAATGTACTTTCCATTTGACAATAGAAGTTACGAATTTAGGGAGCTTCTTGTTGTCTGACTATGTAAGCGTTTAGATTTTGTCATTAAATATAGCTTTCGACATAAGAAAGTAGCTGAACGGTCTTTCTCTCTTTCTTGTTTGTAAATTAATCAGAGGGGTAATGTACCACCTAGTTTATTCCCTTACAGATGCTTTTGTGACCTCCCTGACCCACTATTTATTTTCTGTTAAAGTACGTTGGATGTTGCTGTTTCTATCATTACTTTATGTTTGTATTTTGTTTGCTTTCCTTTTAACCTGAATATATGCCTGCTTTGATTTCTTAGTATATTCTGCTTCCATACAAACTTCATAAACATATTTTTCAGCACATATATTAGTTTTTTAAGTAATGTATTGTTTTCTTGGTGAATTAGTAAGATAACGGTGTGTACAAGTTGAAGGTGTCCTCTGTTCTTTTCTTTTTTCTTTTTTGCGTAAAATTGATGTTTTACATGCTAATAAAGCTTCAATGCTGAATGCTTTACTGATACTTTATAGTTGCCTTAAAAATATAATAGTATTATACTCCTAAATCCCAATTTCTTCAGCAAATTTTCTGTTTTGTACATCTTACAATGTTTGACGCTCTTTTACTATCAATAATATTCTGACTAGACTTTTAAGAGTTGAAATTCATTTAACGTGTTTATTTTGATCTGTTAGGACTAATCTTTTACTTCCTGATTGTAGTTTTGTCCTAGTTAACAGAGTTTGTAGTCTTTACACCAGTATTCTTTCTTTCTTTATCTATCAGGAACATTACATTTTGTCGTCTTTTATGTGTGTGTGTGTGTGTGTGTG
>AWOL01S0098025.1:0-10603 GCA_000715115.1 Nicotiana otophora
TAATAAGAAGCTGCTGCAAATCATTTCATTGAGCTGCTTGCAACCTGCCTGCATCAGCTACTTATAGATAAACTTCAAAAGAGTACTAAATAGATAATCTTCTTCAGAAAAATTATCTATAGCGGAGTAATAAATGAACACCCACAATATAATTATTTTCATAACATTTGTGTAATTATGGTATAATTTGTATGTGGTGATTCATGCCATTTTTTGTAGTGATAGATTACACCGGTTTAAGCGGGTCTAGTGTTTGTCAAAGTTATAAAATATATAAAATAAAGTTTACAGTGTGACTCACATTTTCGTAATTTCTTAGCTCACTCACAGCCACAGTTGAAGAAATAAAAAATTACAACTGATTTTTAGCTCCATTATAATTTTAAGTGTGTCCCATCTTTTTGACCACAAGTATTATAATAAAAGTTGATTGATTTTTAGATCAGTTAAGTTAATAATTAGAATCGTACGCAATTATTTGTCCTATTATTGATTGTTTTATATAGTGCCAAAAACTTTGGAATAAAATAATCTAAGTTTTAAATGGATGCATGCAAGCATGCTACCTACTCTATATTTTAAACTTCTTCAAGGGCCCCAAAGTGTATGTCTCTTACTATTCCCTAGTTTTGTGAGAGTATAAACCCGGCATTCGTGCCAAAGTCAGAAGTTGTTTTTTCAATATTTAAATAATGTTAAGACAAAATTTAAGTCTATTAATATTTGTTATAATGCATGATTTTCAATTGAAAATATTAAGAATGGCTGTATAATATTTGAAGTTTCTTGTTTATATAGATGTTGGAACTGGGAGCTCGGTCAGAGCAAGAATATGATCTTCCTTTTAGAATTTTTACTTATATATACTACATTATAAACTTATATACCCTTCCTAAATAGATTATTATTTAATTACATTAGTATATACAATTTACGATGTACGAGAATCCAAATTTAGGTATAAGGTGGAGCCAAATATTCCTAAATCTCCTCTCTCTGCGGATCTCCTCAATCTTCAGATTCTCCTCATATCCTTTTCCTGTCTCTCACCTAGGATCCTTATCTATGGCTTCCAATTTATTAAAAAGTTTTAAAAGATATTTTCAATAGAATTAAGATGTCTTAGTCGTAACTCGTAATTTACATTTTACTGATAGTTTGGTTTATTGTTACATGTCGTTTCATAATGTATCATATTGTATTGTACTATATTGTATTGTATTATTTGGTGAATACAACGTTTGGATAAATTGTATCGTTTGTCGTCGTTTTATAATGCTCCGCACCAACAAAATTTAATAATACAATATAATAAAATTTAAGTAACAATCAAAACAAATATTTTATTTAAAGTAACAATACGATACAATACAATACAACAGAGAACAACCATCCAAAGAAGCTATTAGTGTTGTTCAAACTAGAGTTTCTTGGAAATTTATTTGAAATTTCTATTGGCTATGTAAGTTACGATCCATCATTCACAACAAGCACAATGTATTATATACAGATTTGTACCTCTTTACCCTAAAAAAATAGATAATAATTAAATTTGTAAGTGGTTTTAAGGATACATAGGTTAATTCAATATAAATGATAAACTGCATTAGATTAAACAGATAAGGGACATAATAAATTGTCAAACCAATCAAGATGAGTGATCCCGGACTTAGTATTAGCTTAATAAAATGTCTGCTTTCGATCCCGGGCTCACATTATTGATGAATTGATGAACAAAAGTAATAACTTTGAATAACAGAGAAAATAAGAATGTATTGCCTTGATATGTGTACTACAGTATATCTAATGAATAATCAGACCTCTCTTTATATAGTAGGGGGCCTTACCCTATGTGCAATTCCACAAAAGGTAAAAATCTTTCGTTTAACTAATCACCGATTTTCTGCCGATACGTGTCGAGATTCACGTTGTGACATCCGGCTAGTCACGGATATCAAGGCCCTTTGTTGGTCATGCTAGATTATCTGGTAATTCCCTCCGAGATTTTTTGGATTTGAACCGATCCTTGGGGTCGTGGCCTCGATACTCCCGAGGGCAGACGTTTTTCCCGGACTCTGGCTCTAGGGGCTCTTTGCCTCGATTCCAGTCCTTTACAGTCACGTCTTCCTCCGTTTGCTTCATCATAAATCGAAGCATCCCATGGGATCGGTTTTACCCGTATACAGATAGTCCCCTCATTTTTCGGAGAGTAGGTTTACGGAAACGATGAGAAATGATATATGCACTTCGATTCCTTCTTCAATACGACATGACAGAAATGACAAAGAATCCGAAAAGTACTGTCAGTCGCATCATTATGACTTTAAATGCGGGTTGTCCCTAGATGTGAAACGGCGTGAAGCCTCTATAAATATTCCCCTGCTTCGTTCACTTTTTACCTTTTGATCAAGATTCTACTTTCGAGTCTTCAGGATATTACTGCCCTTCTTCATACTCTAATATTTTTACCTCCGTTCTTCAAAATTCCTCCGTATATTGCAAGCTTCTACTTATTTTCTATCCAAACACGCGTAGTTGATTTTCTCAGTAAAACTTTTCCCTTTTATCTCCCAACCTTTCTTCATATTTTGCAAACTTCCTCGAGATATCATTGGCTAAAACTTCCACAATTGTTCCCCAAAAACTTGCTTCTTCTTCTTCTTCTTCTTCACAACCGATCGCCGAAGTCGAGGAGACCACTTCCGATGTGGTCGTCCTCGAGAGAACCACCCCGGGCGCGACTACCAATGAGCCAGCTCCCGAGCCTCCCTTGAAAATTTTTGTCCCGGGAGGGTGCTTGATCGCAGATGATTTTAAGGTCGAAAAGCCCTAGTCGGTGCAGGGATGGTGTAAGGCGGTATCTAGGTATATATGCTTCATCACCAAAGAGGTCCTTCATGCGGTTCTAAAGAATTGTGGCTGGGCGGATAAAGATATAGTAATCCCCGGGCACGAGGACGCTATTACTATTCATGTGGAGGGGTATTTGAGTTTTTACACTTATCCCTTCACACTATGCCTAGTGGACCCGGTTATTCTGGACTTCTGTAAGAGGTTTGAAGTATGCCTCGGTCAGATCCACCCGTCGCTGTGGAGGATCGTAATCCTCCTTCGATACTTTGTGAACAAAATCGACTTATATCGGTTCACCATCAATCATCTACTCCATCTATACAATCCTCGAATCTTCCGATGTGGACTGATAAAGCTCGTACGCCGGGCTAGCAAAGCCTCATTCTCAAACATCGATGAGGGCCAGGATAGGGGCTGGCATAGACGCTTTGTCTGGGTGAGGACCACAGACTTGATCCCTGCCGAGTTTAGACCATTCCCCGAGAAGTGAAATGTATCACGTAAGCATAACTTTCCTTTAAATGTCAATTTTTCATTCATCTTCTTTTTCCTCACCAGTATTTACGGTGGTGCAACTGTTGCTCGAGTCCCAAACGCCATTCCTCAGCTCAAGGAGTGGATCGAGGGTATTTGTTCATAGATGTCTTATTCTGAGCGCACATGGTGCGAACTTTCGAAGGGTCATTGGGAGGCCCATTCTCATGGTAAGCTCTCTTTCCCGAATAAGTAATATTATGCCCCTTTTTCAGCACCATATTCTCATTCTCTCTCTTTATTTTTTGCAGGCTTGCCTAAGATCAGAGAAGAAGAAGCCAAGAAGAAGGTTGGCCGGTAAGACAAAGGATAGTTCTAGCTCCCGAGCACCCAACTCGAACTCACGTTTTCAGCTCAGGGATGAGCCCGAAGAAGGTGATATTTTTGTGGCCGGTGAGCCGACCTCCCCCGAAGAGCGGGCAACATCCGAGGGGGAAACCACGAGGGCTAATCCCCCTCAGGTTCAGAAAACCGATGTAGAGATGAGGGTTGAGACCTCTCGAGATGCCGGCTCCGGTCTGCCCGATGTCATAGATATTGCAGGGTCGCCTTCATTCACCAAATCCATGTTTGACGAAGCCCGAGCGGTGAAGGAGCGATCCAACAAAAGGGCCCATAAAGTAGATGATCCCCTTCGTTCTTTTTTTAAGGTGCGGATTTAACCGCTCTAGAAGACTTCTCCGGGTTGGGTGACTTGGAGGTGCCGAGAAAAGACCTATCTTCAGAGGTCAACGAGCTGAACCCGAGCATAAAATTAATCAACTAGTTCCCAACCCCGAGCATTGATCCCAACCGTAAAAGTCCAATAATCATCACCGTCTGGAGGATATCCAGGTTCTTTCTACCCCTGTTGGAGTGGTGAGCTACCTCCGGTGCCTGGTAACCGAAGAAGACCAAGCGAAAATGAACAAGGTGGAAGTGTCGTGATTTCTCAATGAAGCGCAGTAGGCGTTGAACCGGGTAAGGCATCATTACGTTCTTCCATCTTCTGACTTAGGTTTTTTTATATTTCTCACGTCTTCTCTGTTTTATATTTTTGCAGGCCTTGGTACTCCATCACGAAAGTTTTCTCTAGTACCGGGCTGAGGTTAATCAACTCAAGGCTGAGGCCAGGGAGCTCTTCGAGAAGAGGGACACGTATAAGCTTCTCAGCGAGCAACACGAAGAAGTTGTCAAGAGTCTTCAGGCTGAGTTTGATGCAGCTCAGAAGGAGTATGCCGACTTGGTGGAACATGTAAAGATTTTCCAAGTTAGTGATGATGACTTAACCATGGAGACTAACGATCAAGCCTCACAGGTCTAACAGAAGGTTGACCATATTGACCAGCTCCGGGCTGAAATGAAAGAGGTCCAGGCCATGGCTGATGTATGGAAGGAAAATATGGACCAACTAGCTTCGGAGAAGGAGACCGCCCTAGAGCAGCTGGCATCGGTAGAGGTCCAACTCGGACGTCTCCAAGCCATTTTTAGGGTGGCCGTATCCTTTTAAGTTCAAGCACTACTTAATAGGCTTTGTACCTTCGGGCTTCGATAGACCGATCCGTCCGATATTGCCTTGGACGACAGTCCCCAATGGGGGTGGCCGTATCCTTTTAAGTTTAGGCATTTCCTAATAGGCCTTTGTGCCTTCTGGCTTCGATAGCTCGACCCATCCGGGTTTGTCTTGGACAATAGTCCCCGAGTGGGGGTGATCTATTGGATCTGGAAAAAGGTGGCCCTTGGGCTCGATATCCTTAAGGAACAAAATGTAATAGTCTTAAGGGAAAAATATATATCTGCAAGGTAGAACATTATTTCATTCCTGTGCGTAATATACAAGATTGTAAGTGTGTACAAGCTTCGTGTTATGTCTTAGGTGGTCTATGCGGGCACGATTCATTTGACCGTTTGGCCCTTACAATAAATCTTATCCACTAAGCCTAGACTATTCAAGAACAAAGTTTCCTTCCTTTGTAAAAATCATTACCCGAGGGTGATAACCCCTAGTATTTGAGGTCAATCGCCGAGAGGTCTCGGATACTGTTGATGTGACCATTGACTCTGGTTTATAACCGGTCTTGGATTCTAAGTTAGCACGATCCACTAATGCCTCGTTAAAAATCTTGCCAGAAAACTCATTTGGGACAAAAACGGTTCAAGAAAAAAGAGTACAACGTGTGCTTTCAGGCCTAACAACTACATCATCCGTTGGATATTTCCTCCAAGTGTTAGTCCAATTCGCAATATATGTAAAACAAAAGAATGAATGGAGTCGTACCTTAGCAGTAGTATCATTTTAAGTAGGTTATGTTTCAGTTGTTCGGTAGCTTCTCATCGTTCCCTGCTTCGAGTTTGTACAAACCTTTACCGTTAATCTCGATAATTCAATATGGGCCTTCCGAATTCGGTCCCAGCTTCCCTTAGTGGTTCCGGGTATTTAGTGTCACCTTTCTTAACACCAAGTCTCTGATATTAAAGTGTCAGAGGTTGGCTCTCCGGTAATAATACCTTTTGATCCGCTGTTTCTGGGCGGTCAACAGAACGAGAGCGTCCTCGTGCCTCTCATCCAATAGTTCTAGGCTCTTGCTCATGGCCTCACCGTTTGACTCTTCGGTCATATATCATAACCTGATACTCGATTCTCCTACCTCGATCGTTATTAGAGCTTCGGCACCGTAGACCAACAAAAACAGGGTGGCCCCGATACTAGACTTTGAGGTCGTACGGTATGCCTACAGGACTTCGGGAAAACATTTCCTTCCATTTTCCTTTGGCGTCGGTCAATCTCTTCTTAAGGTTTTGGAGTATGGTCTTGTTTGAGACCCCATCTAGTCGTTCCCACTAGGGTGATATGGTGTTGGTGGGATCCTTTTGATCTTATGGTCCTCAAAATTTATTTTTACCTTACTGCCGATGAACTGCTTCCCGTTGTCACATACGATCTCAACCGGCATTCCAAACCGACATATTATGTGGTCCCAAATAAAATCAATGAATTCTTTTTCTATGACTTTCTCAAATGCCTGAGCTTCAACCAATTAGAAAAATAGTCATTCATAAATAATATAAATTGAGCCTTACCGGGTGCCCATGGCAGGGGACCGGTGATGTCCATCCCCTATTTCATGAATGGCCAAGGTGACAAGACCGAATGCAGTAGGTCCCCAGGCTGATGGATCATCGATGCGTGCCTCTGACAACCGTCGCATTTCCGTACGAACTCCTTCACATCTTTATCCATATCGATCCAGTAATAGTTGGCTCTGGTTATCTTACCAACCAACGATTCGACCCCCGAATGGTTCACGCATGTGCCTCTGTGAACTTCCCTCAAAACGTATTCGGTGTCTCCCAGTCCCAGACATATGGAGAGTGGGCCATTGAACGTTCTTTTGAACAGGGTGTTATCCTCGGACAAGCTAAATTTGTTGGCCTTCGTGCACAGAGCTCTCGATTCTTTAGGATCTGATGGCAGCTTCTCGGTCTTCAGGTAATCTATATACTTGTTTCTCCCGTCCCAGGTTAAGCTTGTAGAGTTTATCTCGGGGTGGCCTTCTTCCACTATGGCTTTCATGAGTTGTACGACCGTTCTCGAGCTGAATTCATCATCATCAATCGACGACCCCAAGTTAGCTAGCGCATCGACGTCACTATTTTGATCTCGGGGTACATGTTGTTAGGTCCACTCCTTGAATCAATATAGTGTTACCTGCAGTTTATCCAGGTATCTTCGCATTCGTTCCTATTTCACATCGAACGACACATTGACTTGATTCACCACAAGGAGGAAATCGCATTTAACTTCGATCACCTCGGACCCCCAGGCTTTTAGCCAAATCAAGACTTGCAATCATGGCCTCATACTCGGCTTCATTGTTAGTCAATTTCAAAGTTCTAATAGATTGCCTAACTACGTTACTCGTGGGCGGCTTCAACACGATGCCGAGTCCGGACCCCTTTGCATTCGAATCACCATCCGTAAAGAGGTTCCAGATCTCCGAGGAGGTCCTCAAAGATAACAATAATCCTCTTTCGATTTCGAGTATTAAGGCTGGCATGCAATCGGCCACGAAGTCTGCCAAAATTTGAGATTTGATTGCGGTTCGGGGTCGATAATCAATATTGTACCCACTAATTTCCATGACCAATTTGGCCAATCATAGAGAGAGCTCGGGTTTGTGCATTATGTTCCTCAATGGGTAAGTAGTCAAGACACATATGGGATGGCATTGAAAATATTGCCTTAACTTCATGGAGATGCTAAGCAAGGCGAGCACCAATTTCTCTAGGTTGGGGATACCTCGTTTCGACCTTGCCTAGTGTCCTGCTAACATAATATATAGGGAATTGCGTACCTTTTTATTCCCGAACTTAGAATCCACTTACCGTTATCTCGGATATCGCTAAGTACAGGTGCAACTGCTCGTCTGCTATCGGAGTATAAAGTAAAGGCAGACTTAAAAGTTACCGTTTGAGCTATTCGAAAGCTTGCTGGCATTCCAGGATCCACGAGAAGTTATTCTTCTTCTTCAATAATGAGAAGAACCGATGGCTCTTATCAGAGGACCTTGAAATGAATCTACCCAAGGTGGCTATGTACCCGGTTAGTCTTTTAAAGACCTTGACATTGTCCACCACGGTGATGTCTTCTATGGCCTTGATTTTGTCGGGATTGATCTCAATTCCCCGGTTGGACACCATGAATCCAAGGAACTTCTTGGACCTGACTCCGAATGCGCATTTCTCCAGGTTTAGCTTTATATTATATTTCTTCAATATGTTGAAGGTTTCCTATAAATGTTTCAAATGGTCCTCTACTCGCAGGGACTTAACTAACATGTCATCAATGTAAACCTCCATTGATTTTCCTATTTTCTCTTCGAACATCTGATTTACTAGGCGTTGGTAAGTGGCACCGACATTTTTTAGTTCGAATGGCATTATGTTATAACAATAGTTTACGTATTTAGTGATGAAGAAAGTCTTTTCCAGGTTGCCCGGATCCATCCAGATCTGGTTGTACCCGGAATAGGCGTCGAGAAAGTTGAGTATCTTGTGGCCGGCCTTCGCATCAATCATACGATCGATGTTAGGCAAAGGAAAAGAGCCCTTAGGGCATGCCTTGTTCAAGTCTTTGTAGTCTACACACATTCTTAATTATTTCTCTTTTTAGGCACTACCACTACATTTGCTAACCAGTCCGGGTACTTAACTTCTCGAATGGAACCTATTTTAAGGAGTTTAGATACCTAGACTTTGATGAATGCATCCTTGACTTCGGACTAAGGCCTCCTCTTCTGTTTAACCGGGTGAAACTTCGGATCTAAGCTCAACTTGTGAGTAGTTATTTCCGGCGGGATCCCTATCATGTCAAGATGGGACTAAGCGAAAAATCTATGTTAGCTATAAGAAATTCAATGAGTTTTTTCCTAAGCTTGGGAGTTAGCCCCGTGCCCAGGTATACCTTCCGATAGGGCAGATGCTCGATCAATATGACTTGCTCCAGCTCCTCAACCATTGACTTGTTGGCATTGGAATCATTAGGGGCTATGAAAGACCTAGGGACTCCGTAATCATCCTCCTCGCCCGTCCCCTGCTTATCTGGTTTGGTCGGGGCCGATGTCAGTGATTGTTATTTGGTTTCTTCCTTGGTAAACGAACTTGGGTTCTTCGATGTTGAGAGTGTGAACATAGGGACCACCTCCTCGATCGAAAACATCTCTTTTACAGCCGGTTGCTCTCTATAAAATATTTTGATCCCTCCTGGTGTAGGGAATTTCAATGCCCGATGAAGTGTCGAGGGTACTTCCCTCATGTTGTGAATCCAAGGCCTCCCGAACATAGCATTGTATCTCATATCTCTTCGATCACGTATAAATTTATTTCTTGAACGGTTCCGGCAGTGTTTACCGGTAGGGTTATCTCCTCTTTAGTGGTCTCACATGCCATGTTAAACCCGTTTAAAACTCGGGTTGCAGGCAAAATTTGGTCTTGTAGACCCAGTTGTTCTATGACCCTCAATCTGATGATATTGGCCGAGCTACCTAGATCAATTAACACACTCTTAACTCGATATTTATTTATGAGTACAGATATTACCAGTGCATCATTATGTGGTTGCATGATGGCTTCAACATCCTCATCGTTGAATGATACAGTTCTCTTCGGTACATAATCTCGAGTCCATTTCTCTCTTGTAATGGACACTTTAGTGCGCTTTAACATCGGCCCCTGGGGGACGTCAACCTCACCAATGATCATGTTGATGACGCACTGAGGCTCCTCGTGATTGATATGCTTGTTGAAGTCTCTATTCCTGAAGTGATTTTTGGCTCGATCACTCAAAAATTCTCGAAGGTGTCTGCTATTGAATAACTGGATACTTCTTCTCTCAGTTGTCGGCCATCTTCAATTATGTGACCGTGAGTGCCATGATATTTACACACTAGGTTGGGGCCCCTTTGGACATGATCAGATTGTAACGGTCGAGGCCACTTAATATTTATTATGTGTCTGATGGCTGATAGGATGCCGGTAGCATCGACGTTAAAGTTGTACTCTGATAACCTTGGTGCTTCCTAAGACCCAACGGGTCTATCAAAACCATTTTTGCTCATGAGTCCCCGGTTAGTATGACCTTGATCGCTTCTTCTTTCACTTCTCACAGTGTTGCGTCCAGACTCATTACCCTTTCGATCTTTATTGTATGCTTGATAACGGTCTCTGTTCAATCTCGATTCATGATCGATGTCCCTTTTGGATCTGTCACTAGTCCTAACGGGATAAACGGACCCGAAAAGGGCCCCAAGCTGATCGTTTTTTACCCTGATTTTAGATTGGTACCGGTTATGGACGTCGACCCAAGTTATCGTCGGGTATTCTATCAAATTTTGCTTCAACTGATTTAAAGCCAATGAGCTTTAGGGATTGAGTCATTGGGTAAAGGCATGAATGACCCAATCATCTGCGACAGGATGCAAATCCATCCGTTCCATTTGAAACCTCGATACGAATTCCCTCACCATCTCGTTATCTCTTTGCTTTACCTTGAAAATGTTTTATTTCCTGGTCTCGACCTTGATGGNGTTGTCGGCCATCTTCAATTATGTGACCGTGAGTGCCATGATATTTACACACTAGGTTGGGGCCCCTTTGGACATGATCAGATTGTAACGGTCGAGGCCACTTAATATTTATTATGTGTCTGATGGCTGATAGGATGCCGGTAGCATCGACG
>AWOL01S0098031.1:8322-21687 GCA_000715115.1 Nicotiana otophora
AGCCAAGCCCAACCATTACAGTCAGGAGACGCGTGGGTGTGACGTCCTGGAAGTGGACGTGTGAAGCATATCACTTTTTACATATCACTTATCCTGGTCACCCCTTCCATCCAGAGAAGGTAAGTTCAAAGCCTAATTATTTCCTTTGATACTTATTCACATCCTCACTCGAATAATACAAAATCCTTCGAACTTACAACCACTACCCCAAACATCTTTCTATGACACCCTACTCAATATTGTCATGAGTAAGCCCCCTTTCTTTTTTGTGTTTTTCAATCGCCTTTGTTTATTGTGAATCTGTTCAACATATATGCCTTCACTCGGGCCTCAAACAACTAGAGAAATGTTGAAGTGACGTCTAAGCCCGTGGTCACAATGTCACCTCCATGCAAGCCCTCGGTCACCGATCCGACCTCGTTCGCTCGGAAGGACACAACCTTGGCTAGCCTTACGAGTTCGACCCTCGCTACCACAAATATCACAGCCCATACACCGCTCGAGGGTACCTACGCTCCCCAACTGAGAAAAATGGAGAAAATTCGATTGAGGCCCAGGAGATGAGGGAAAGGAGAGAAAAGATTAGGGAAGGTTCTGCTGAGACTCAAGTCCCCCTGCCGGAGTTCCCCGAACCTAAAGTGGAAGTCGAGGGATTGCTCAGTGAGAAGAAGCATTAAATGATTTGGACAGTTGTTGCGTTAGCACAGCATGGAGCCTACAGGGAAGGTTGGGGTAATGAGGAGCTAGACAATTATCTGCAGAACCTCTACCCCATCGACTACATCTATCACTGAACCAACTGAACATCCACTTGAAACAGTATAATCATCAAAACCGACTGTAGCTTCATTGACTGAATGAACTGGTGCCTATACCTTTCTAGGCTCATGGTGCTGGTTGTAGCCGTGGGAGGTGGGGGCTCTACCAAAATGCATGCAACGACACAATTAACAGGTGAGCCCTTACCCGTACTCTGAGCAGGTGGGTATCGTCAGACACAACGACTTAATCAACTGGATCCACCGAAGCTATTTTCTCTAGACAGAATGAGGCTCCCGTTGAGAGATCTATTAGTGACTGGGCCACCCCTCCTGGCAAAGAAAGAAAGGTAGGTTCAGGCGATTGATCAAAGAAAGATTTCCTTCCATTTCTTTATGGCCGAGCAATTGAAGAAGCGGTGTGGGGCCTATAAGATTATAAATAAGCTATTTATTCTCCGTCCTTTTGAATAAACAAACCTTCAAAATGATGGTGGTAGAGTAGTCGATCTGATCTCGCGTGAGGGCGAATAGAAATGCCTATAGATGAGGTAGGCGAGGGTAGCTTGTCGGCAAAAAACATGTATAGTAGTCTTTTGTTTGATGATAACGGGAAGGGCAATTGAATGCAACCTTTTTCGACCTATTGGCTATTGGGTGGGGGAAACTGGAGAAAGATAACACGGGGTAAAGCAAAGGGCAGAGCTTTAAGTGACTTGATAGGGCTATCGAAGAGCAAAGAAAAAAGTCACTCGAAGCTCCTCTCCTTAGAGTCAAGTGGCGTTCAGCTCCTCTGATGCGCCCTGGACGAACGGTCCTCGCCTGCACAAGCAAGCAGATTAGCTCCCTTATTCTGTTATTGTGCCGGCAGGCCTGGGCGAACAAGGTAGGGTTAGATTAGATGGAGGACGACTGCGAACGTCCATCCCATGAAGCGCCGAGGAACCATGCATTCCTCCCGGGCTGGGCTCTCGCGTGTCCAGGATCCGATCAGATCTACCAGCGACCGGTTTACGGAAAAAAAAGTTAAGAAAGGGCCAGGAGATTGATAAAAGAACCTGGCCAAAGTCAGTCTTGTGTTAAATTCCACGAGTGGAAGGATTTCTTTCTTCCATTTGTCTTTCCCTTATCTCTCTTCTCTTAGAAAAGATAGGTTCAATTCAAACTTTTTTTCTGGCTTGAAGGCTTGGGGACTACAGTCAGCTGCTTCCCTTGTAGTCGTCAGCTCGTTCTTGGCAGATCCGATCGGGTGTTCATAATCTGGAGTAAAAGGATTCGAACCTTTGTATGTCGGTACCAAAAACCAATGCCTTACCACTTGGCTATACTCCATATGCATGTTTTGGACGGTAGGAAAGGGGATATAGGGAAGGGGGAAGCAGGGCTCGAAGAACGAGTTGTGCAAGGATGCGGGGATATAGCAAGTAAGCAGCAAGGTTCTCCCCTTAAAATTGACTACAACAAGCTCGCGACTCTAATAGAAAGAAAGGGTAAGATCTCTGCTCTATTTGCTTGCAATGCTATGCCTATCAAAGTTGGCTAAGGCTTCTATAACCGTAGACTCGTTACGCTCTTTGACTGAACTCGTTGGCTCCGTGTCCACCAAAAGTCGGTAACCTTCATCACTGTTATCATTTGGTACACTCTCGATAGCTTCAATAGTTCACTAAAAGCCTTTGGTGTAATAAATCGCAAGCCCTTCATAAAGAAAAACATAATATAATAATAAATTAATTAATAAAAAAGGGTTGGTTAAGAACTATTGACTGTAAACCATAGCAGTTACAGTTATTCAATGGAGATGTTTGCCTTTATTTGGAATGAAGATGGATGAACATGCACTTGAGCCTTGAACTGATGAAATTCGGGAAAAACATGGAAGCGGTCACTATGCTGGGGGGCAAGACATGACCACAACTAAAGAAAAAAGTACCCTTAACAAGACTAAAGGAACGGTGGGAATGGCTACCTGTAATAAAGCACAGGCTAATGCGAGCTGACCAGAAGAAGCAAGACTTAGATTACCAGATCCTGGACACAATCTTCCTAGAGATGGAGAACCCCTTGCCTTGCCTTTTTGCACCTATCCTTCTTGCTTGCTCACCAATAGCTCTCTTGTCTTAGTGCTTCTTCCTCTTTTCTAGGTTTTTTTCTGAGTGTTAAAACGATAGATTTCTCTTTTACCAATGAATTGGATCTGCCCCGATTCGATCAATAATGGGATTCTTGGCTAGAGAAAGGTTATGTGACATGGACGCCCAGCCCAACTCGGTCGGTCGGTTGGCCCACCTAACAGATGATGAGATTCTCGATCGATGTGATCGAATTTCAAAAAGTATTTCTCACTATTCAGAACAGTGGAGCTTTCGATCAAGATCTTCTCGCCTCACCCATTTGGGCTCTCGCTCGAATCGGAACCTTTATGTGGTGGTAGGATTTTGACTCAATCTAATAGCCTACCTATCGGGTGCTAATAAAAGAGAAAGTTTTCGCATGGGCTCATTATCTTATGCAGAATCGAAGCGAGAGGGAGAAGCGGGGATTGATAGCTTTCAAGAACCAGTGGAAAGGAAGGACTTCTTCCCTGCATTCCGAACATGTTCTACCCTTAACCTCCATCCGTCATTAATAATCTCAATTCGTTTTTCCTATTCACTAGTACACTACGCATTATAACTAGCAGCCCCTTTACTAGGTTGGGAAAAGGCTAGCGTGCTAGCGCATAATGGCTGATGAAAAGCCAGCAACTTGTTAGGAGTCAGTTTTGGCTTGCCCATTTCCTATTATTAGTCAGATAGGTTTTCCACCCTATACAAGGAGCAGCTTGCTACTCGCCCCTATCTCTAAAGTGTATTATGAACGGAACTTGTTACCACTAAACGACGAAGCCAGGAGCGGAAGGAGGGACTTGAACCCTCAATCTTAGCCTTGTAAAGGCTATGCTCTACCGTTAAGCTATTTCCGCCAGCTAGGGTAGTGTCAAAGCACTACCGAGCAATTCACGTATCACTTGATACAGACGACTTCTATTTTTCTGTTGGACCACAGTCTTGACCTCCAATCGAGCTACGAACATGAGTAGCTACGGGAATGAGTGCACTGCAAGACTAGACAAGTTACTCCCTCGCCTCGCAGTGGCAGCATCTGTCTTCTAAGTCATTTACTAAGACGGCTCCTCTTATTCTACAATAATCCAAGCTACAGCGACACCTCACAAACTTCTTACTGGGGCAGTACTATAATAGGAATTTGCGAGTGTTTGGATGCACGTGTTTTGTTCCTATTCCTGCGCAGTTAAGAGCAAAATTGTCCCCAAGGCGACCACTTGTGTCTTTCTTGGATATGCTCAGTCCGGGTATATATATGCTATGACGTGAAATCCAAGAGAGTCGATGTATCCTTAATGCTCTCTTTAATAGGGTCGCCTCATATTTTCCTTAACCTAATTAATCAGCCCCGGGGGAGAATGATGATGGAGATGTATTGCGGCCTTCTCCTGTTCATCAACTCGAACCTCATTCTTCTGCAGTTGATGTTACGGATTAGCCTCACTCTTCAGGCCAGCAGCTTTGCTCAGCATTTTCTGCCGATTGTCAGCCTGTTCAGCTGACCTCAGAGGATTCCTGTCACCCGGCACAGCATGTTTATTCTCGGCGGCGATTACAGTCTCTTTCCCAGGGTCAGGCTACTCCAGAAGATCAGCAGTCTAGCCCAGTTGCTTCCCTTCCAGTCGCTTCCTCAAATTCTGGATCCCGCTCTCAGCTTCGTCGATCCTCTCAAGTTTCTTATCCTGTTGAAGGCTTATGAATCGTTTTCCCCAAAAGATCGAGCTTACCTCATCTCAGTTCAATCTTCTCATGAACCTGAATCATTTGCTGAAGCCTCCAATCATTCTTGCTGGAGAGATGCTATACAGGAAGAAATCAATGCCCAGGAAAAAAATAATAAGACTTAGTCTCATTGCCTGCAGGGAAAGAAGCCATTGGCTGCAAGTGGATTTACAAGATCAAGCATAAAGCGGATGGCTCGGTAGATAGATCCAAGGCTAGATTAGTAGCTAAAGGATTCCTTCAAGAATATTGAGTCGAACCCCTTTAGAGATAGGGAAAACATTTGCTTCAGGTTGCTAAACACCATTCGTGGCATTCTTGCCTTGGCTGCAATCAAAAGGTGGCCTTATTTCAATTTGACGTGAAGAATAGAATGCCTTTCAACAACATAAGGGAAGGGGGCAAGAATAAGTTTCTATTCAGCCTCCTCCAACTCCAGGCTTCTCTTCTCCTAGGAATCCTAACTTGGTATGCAAGCTCAAGAAAGCGATTTATGTTACGGCCTCCGGCAAGCTAAAGCAGGCACCAAGAGCTTGGTTTGAAAGGTGACAGCAGCATGTATAAGAGCCGAAATAGGAGTAGAGGAAGGAGCCGGTTTTCAAATAAGTAAATCGGATCATTCAATGTTTATAAGGAGGTCGACATCAGGTATTGTCCTTCTTCTGCTTTATGTGGATGACATTGCTTTCTCTAGTAATGNGGCCTCATATTTTCCCTAACCTAATTAATCAGCCCCGGAGGAGAATGATGATGGAGATGTATTGTGGCCTTCTCCTGTTCATCAACTCGAACCTCATTCTTCTGCAATTGACGTTATGGATTAGCCTCACTCTTCAAGCCAGCAACTTTGCTTAGCATTTTTTGCCGATTGTCAGTCTGTTCAGCTGACCTCAGAGGATTCCTATCACCCGACACAACATGTTTATTCTCGGCGGCGATTACAGTCTCTTTCCCAGGGCCATGCTACTCCAGAAGATCAACAGTCTAGCCTAGTTGCTTCTCTTCCAGTCGCTTCCTCAAATTTTGGATCCCGCTCTCAGCTTCGTCGATCCTCTCAAGTTTCTTATCCCGTTGAAGGCTTATGAATCATTTTTCCTAAAAGATCGAGCTTACCTCATCTCAGTTCAATCTTCTCATGCACCTGAATCATTTGTTGAAGCCTCCAATCATTATTGCTAGAGAGATGATATACAGGAAGAAATCAATGCTCAGGAAAAAAAAAAAGACTTAGTCTCACTGCCTGCAGGGAAAGAAGCCATTGGCTGCAAGTGGATTTACAAGATCAAGCATAAACTAGATGGCTCGGTACAGAGATCCAAGGCTAGATTAGTAGCTAAATTATTCCTTCAAGAATATTGAGTCAAACCCCTTTAGAGATAGGGAAATCATTTGCTTCAGGTTGCTAAACGCGATTCATGGCATTCTTTTCTTGGCTGCAATCAAAAGGTGGCCTTATTTCAATTTGACGTGAAGAATAGAATGCCTTTCAACAACATAAGGGAAGGGGGCAAGAATAAGTTTCTATTCAGCCTCCTCCAACTCCAGGCTTCTCTTCTCCTAGGAATCCTAACTTGGTATGCAAGCTCAAGAAAGCGATTTATGTTACGGCCTCCGGCAAGCTAAAGCAGGCACCAAGAGCTTGGTTTGAAAGGTGACAGCAGCATGTATAAGAGCCGAAATAGGAGTAGAGGAAGGAGCCGGTTTTCAAATAAGTAAATCGGATCATTCAATGTTTATAAGGAGGTCGACATCAGGTATTGTCCTTCTTCTGCTTTATGTGGATGACATTGCTTTCTCTAGTAATGACTTAGCTTCGATAAATGAGCTTAAGAGAAGATTAAGAACCCAGTTTGATATGAAAGATTTAGGAGACTCAAAGTCTCTTCTGGAGATTAAAGTGATGAGGTCGCAAAGAGTTTTGGAACCCAGTGCAAGTATTCATTGGATTTATTGTCAAAAGCTGGTCTTTCTGCATGCAAACCGGAATAAGATCTAAAATTAGCCTCAGATGCAGGAGAGCTATTGGATGACCCATCTACTTGCAAGGAGACTTGTTGGGACTCTTTNAAAATGATTTATGTTACGGCCTCTGACAAGCTAAAGCAGGCACTAAGAGATTGGTTTGAAAGGTGACAGCAACATGTATAAGAGCCGAAATAGGAGTAAAGGAAGGAGCCGATTTTCAAATAAGTAAATCGGATCATTCAATGTTTATAAGGAGGTTGACATCAGGTATTGTTCTTCTGCTGCTTTATGTGGATGTCATTGCTTTCTCTAGTAATGACTTAGCTTCGATAAATGAGCTTAAGAGAAGATTAAGAACCCAGTTTGATATGAAAGATTTAGGAGACTCAAAGTCTCTTCTGGAGATTAAAGTGATGAGGTTGCAAAGAGTTTTGAAACCCAGTGCAAGTATTCATTGTATTTATTGTCAAAAGATGGTCTTTTTATATGCAAACCGGAATAAGATCTAAACTTAGCCTCAAATGCAGGAGAGCTATTGGATGACCCATCTACTTGCAAGAAGACTTGTTGGGACTCTTTTCTACCTGACTAATTATCACCCAAACATTGTTTACACTTACAATATAGGAGAGAATGATCAGCCGATTTTTATATGGATAAGCCGAGATCATCTCACTTAGAAGCTGCTTCTCAGATTCTACGATACATCAAAACTTCACCGGGAAGAGGTTGATTCTTGTCTACGCCATCCTTTCTTCAGTTGTCTTGTTACTATTATATTGATTTCATTAAGGCAGTTGATTATTCTGATTGGATTTCGAACATTGTCCCCATGCCCAAGAAGGATGGACGTATTCGCGTATGCATCTATTTTTGAAATCTCAATAAAGCATGTTCCCAAAGATGATTTTCAGCTGCTGAACATTGATTTGCTTGTGGACAAGACTATTGTGAAAGTATGCCTACTACTATTTTCTGACAATTCAAAATTCTCATCGTCGGCTTCCTTGAGGTAGTGTTCGTTTTGTAATAGGAGCCCCGTTGGGCTTTTACGGAGCTTGGCATGCTTTAGCATTAACTCACTATTTGGTGATTTGGTTCGTAGTAGCCAAAGTATATCCAGGAGTTCCTTTTACATGCTACGCTATCCTCGGCGACGATATTGTCATCATAGATGAGCGGGTGGCTGAGCGTTATCGCGAGATAATTTTGCCACTGAATGTTCTATTTTTGTTAGAGAAATCGTTAGTATCGGCAGTTGGTGCTTTAGAGTATGCTAAGCGGTTCTTCGTACGCGGAGTGACTAAGGACTTTTTGCCTGTCTCCTGTCATATGTTAAGATCCTTAGTTAGTTCTATATCCCTTAGTTTCTGTAATGGGGGATATTATGTCTAAGAATATTCCATTGTCGTATCGTTTATGGGAAGCTGGGTACCGGGTGTATACTCGATGCACGACGCCTCCTAGGAGACACTGGAATCGGTATTTTTTCGTCTTTCACTCACCGAACGGTGTGTGGCCTCTCCCCGTTTGGATCTGGTTAAGCGCAACCACTGGTAAACACTTAACCTCTTATCAACAAGGTATGGTGAGGGGATCCGATTAGGCTCTTGACACCTCAATTCCCGAGAAACTCGGTGATCTCGATATTTTTCGAAGCCTGATCAAAATACGACTGGTTAGGGGGCATGGTTTTGTCCGAATGGATGAAGTTCATTCTCACTTACTGATCTTGGTATTACACTATCGCGGAGGAAAATAATACTCACATTAAGGAGCTACTTAGTCCGTAGGTTGTGCCATTGGTGACTAAGCATACAAAGAAATTATATCACGGCTAATTAGGGATACAATTTTTGTAGGGAGTGTGCAGGAATTGGGTGAGAGAATAGGAGGTAATTAATAGGGGATTTGTGGTAGTATATATCTGATTTTATATATAGGAGAGATTATAGATGAAGATGGAGGAGGTTGCAGGGGTGATGGAATAGTGTATTGATGAGATTCTTCATCGAAAGTCGTTGGTGGCATAGCCATAAACTGGTAGGTATGACATATTCATTTAATTTGGTTCGAAATGATCAATCAGTGGCGATGTAGTAGGAAACTATTGTATTAATGTGATGGTGTTGCCGTAAGGTTGCATTTGAGGTTCATGGTTAATTATTGAGTGGTCTACTGTAGTGATTGGGATAGTAGGGTATAGCGAATAATTAGAGTTACTGGAAGAAGGGTCACTGGATGTTATAGGTAATGGCAGAGGTGACATATTCTTTTGAGAATTTGGGGCTGAAGGTGTCAGTGCATTATGTTCTGACAAGGGAATGTTAAAATTGATGTCACTGTCTGGGAAAATAACTGTTGGCAGTTGGAATAGAAAAAATATTAGGTTGATTACAACTAGGGGCATGTGTTTTATGGGGCATATATAGTGGTGTGGGGTTTTAAAATATTATTAATATTGCTAGTTGCTAGTATGTCTGTCCAACGAGACGGGACCAAATAAACGGGAAGGGACAGGACGACATTTAGCTGGGATGGTGGCGAGATGGGCCTAAACGGGACGGGATAAAAGGGACAAAATGGTAGGCCCAACTCATCCCGTTAACAAACGGGACGGGATGGTTCGCGGGCCTTAAGTGGGCCTTTTTTAAAACAAATTAATTATTTAAGCATTAAGTTAGGCAACAACTAGTTTTTTGACAATTCAAGCCATTAAGTAACTAAGTAAGAGTTTAAGACAATTCATGAAAACAATTCAAGGCTTAGAGCATTTTATTTTATTAATAGAACTTTCAAATTTCACATACAAATATAATTCTTTTGAAGAGCACCTAATCTACGCAGCCACCTTCTAGGAAGGGTTCTGTTTGAACTAGGCATGTTAGTAGCCAATTACAAATCAGCATACTAATATTTGTAAGCTCTTATATAGCTTCATTGTAACTTATCTATAATTTCTCTCGGACATTGTTCTGGAATTGGCAATGTTGATTGATGTTCCATGAGTTCCATGTCGTCGTCGCTCCCAGTGCTAAGTATCCCATTGTATTCTTCTTCTTCCTTAGTGGTTAATTTTTCANTATTGTTCTGGAATTGGCAATGTTGATTAATGCTCCATGAGTTCCATGCCGTCGTCGCTCCCAGTGCAAAGTATCCCATTGTATTCTTCTTCTTCCTTAGTGGTTAATTTTTCAAAACCAAGATTTCTTCTTTCTGAATTGATCCAATCTTTGAATAATACGGAAATCTCTAGGCTGTCCTCCGCTAATGAATGTCTATGATCTCCGATTTGAAATCTTGCCGCGCTAAAAGCACTCTCTGATGCTACTGATGATGCTTGAATAGACAGGATATCTCGGGACATTATTGAAAGTGTTGGAAAAGTCTTGCCACGCTCCCTCCACCTTGCCAACAGTTATTTGTTGCCTTCTTCGTCTTTAATACTTTTCAATCCTTGATTAAGATAAGAATCAAGTTCATCATCAATAGAGGAATCAAAACCTGTTATATCATCCATACCTTCCCATAGAACTTCTACTCTAGCCTTAGAAGTAGAAGGAGCAGTTTCACCACCCATTATTTTCATAGATTTATATTTATCAAACATTGATCAAACATAAGAATATATGTTAGCTTGGCAGTCTTGAGAGATGGTTGTTCATTTTCTTGAATTGCTAAATTTTCATAAATTTTACGAACAAGTCCTTTTGCATCTCTTAATTTTAAAGATGGGTTAAGTAGAGTAGAAATTAAATAAACTTGGGGAATAGGGAAACAATACTTTTTAAGTTTTGAAATCATTTCATTAATGGCCGATGGGGGCCAATATGGCCGTTTATAGCCATTGGTCATCAGCTCTATTTCAAAAAAACAATTAAATAACACGCGGGACAGATGGGACAAGCGGGACGGGATGGGATAAACGGGACGAAATGGGCAGCCCGTCCCATCCCATGTACCGTTTAATATGGGATAAATGAGACAGGACGGGACGGGACGGTCCGTCCAGTTGGACAGCCTTTGTTGCTAGTAGAGGTAGTAGTGTTATGTGATAAAGGTACTTTGCGTAAGTTTTTGGAGTAAGATACTGTTTTTCAAGGGATTTCTTTGGTGTTACTATTTTTTAAGGTAGGTTCCAGGTGGTTTTTTGGTGGTGCAACAGGCTGCTGAGTACAACAAATCGATGGTGCATGTGTGGGAATTATGGCTCATCTAGCCACACAAAATACATAAATTGGTAGTGTCCTCGTAATGGATAGGTTGAATATGTGTACTAAGAAGTACTTCAGTGGATAGTGGTTTGCCTATTGGTACAAGGATACATAAACGAGCATACCGTCCTGACTAGTATGCATTGTGCAATTATCTACTTTTATCAAAGTACCTAATAATTTTCCTATTTTTTGAAGGATTTCAAGGTCGTAATTTTCGGTTGGTAATTATTATAGATGAATCCAAATAGTAAAGTAATTGGTGTGTGCAGAAGTTGGATTGAACTTTGGTTCCCATTGTCAGACAATAATATATTGTGAGCAACAAACCAGGACTTTGATGCAGAACTTTATTGTAGTTATCTTTGTTAGAGAATTTGATTAAATAATAATCAAATCCTAAGTCTATGAGTTGAAGAATTTTGGTGGTCTGCCATAATGTTTGGAGTTTAGTTTTAACAAAGTTATAGGCAACAAGGATCTATAGAACAGGGAAAGAGGATACACAACAATGGAATAGGAAGAAAGAGGTACAAGGTTTCGATATGGGGAATCTGTAAAACACGAATATGTGCCCACACATACCTATTTATAAGAATTCGGGCATGAATACCAAGACATTATGCCATCATTACCTAACACATATATCGAAGCGTCAGATCCAATTAATAGACGCACGTGAAATGATGCAAAGCATCGGGAAAATGCACCATAATGACGCATGATGCCATGACATCACTTTGATCCAGGAACGACGCAACCCCAAAAGTTGTGGTTCGTGAAAGGCCACGTCGGCATCTCGCCCCACCTTCTCGACCATGACAAACAGAATTCGCTCATCAAGGTCATCTGAGGCCGGCCTCAATAAGCGGAGGAACTAACTGTATAGGTCAAAATCTGCCCTAAAATAGTTAGAAAAATATAGCACTAAGGAGTGGGTCAATCGAGGTCGACCAGGAAATAGCGAGGTTTGTGGTCGAGATGTCAACAACATGCGAGATCGAACACCATTTGTAGAGTCGTAACCGGCTAATTTTCAAAATGAGATATTAAAGAGAATATTCTGGTGAATATTCTCTGCATTTGTACTATTAGGGTGTGTTAGGGGTATGTCTCATATATAGAAAAAGAGACAACGATGTAGGGCATGTGACATTCATTTTGATAAGAACAGACTTTTAAGAAAAGATTCTCTTTTTTTTATAAAGATATACAAACACTACCTTTTCATCGGGATTCTTGTTCATATTATTCCACACTTTTTCATCAGATCCGAGAATAATTTGAACATTCGAGGACTTATCTGTCATTCATCATTGTCAAGAGGGACAATCATCTAGTTCATCCTTTATTGGGTGAACCACTTCTCCTATTTACTTAAATGTCATTTAATATTATTTATTGTTAGTTCTCCCCCCATTATTTCTCACACTTTTCAGAACAATCAATGTATGTTATAGTCAGCACATTTCCAGATCTATCTAATATTACTCACGTTTTCTGAACTCACATCTAGAGATAATATTTTTAACTAGGTTTAATCCATTATTATACAAACTCAACTATTTTAGCCGAAAGTCATACTTTTTGGTCAAATAATTTGGCGCCGTCTGTGGGGATTCCCTAATTAAATTTGTACTTTCTTCTAGATCTATAACTAACACGGATCGCTAACAGAAAACAAAACAAGAACAAGATCTCCTTTCTTTGTATTCACAAATCTAATATGGCAGGTAACAGAGAAGAAATGACGAGAATAATAAGTAACCTCCCAACCAACCTCATGAGCGTCATAAATGAGAGCTGTGAAATAGCAGACGAAGACGCAACGCCCAACGCCTCCCCTAGGCGAGATGGGTCACCCCCTCCTCACTGCAGCATCACAAAATTTCTTGGTAAGGGAGCCTCCACATCTGTGGGGGAAGAGACGCCCCCAGCTGTAACAAAGCTCCTCGAATCATGGCTCACCAACATGCTAGCTGGCTTCCTCAACAAGTCCGCCCGAGATGCGACTGTGGAAAATGCAAGAACTTGCGCTGTGCATCGTGCGAACAAACAATGTGACTAACTCCCTCCACCTCCAATAATAGGTATTACTCATAATGTCATTGATAATGCAGGTGATAATGCTATTGCAACTATTTTGAAAAGGATGGAGTAAATGGAGAACGATAACAAGGAACTCCGAGATCAAATGAAAGAACACTAGGAAAGGGTCGATAAAATACCGGGCGCTCCCAAAATATTGCCGAAACGTTTCACCGACGGATTTGTTGGCCATCCATATAGCGACGATGCAGCCCCGCATACCATACCGAAGATCATATGACTCACTACGTCACCGTCATGAAAGGCAACAATATTATCAAAGCCAAATTGGGCAAAATCACTCAAACTACCGAGAGGTATAGAGTGAGTACCCGGATGTGATTGCTACATCACGACCTCAACTAATCAAATTTGCCCTGGAGTTTACAACCCATTAGATAACCACCTAGGTAGAAGTCATGACCCTAGTCCCTTTTAATCATTTGAAAAACTCAAAACCAAAAATATTGTCCTTAGTTTTATACTTGCAAACAATAGAGTAAAGTAGAA
>AWOL01S0098033.1:18778-28996 GCA_000715115.1 Nicotiana otophora
AAAATAAGAAATAAAACTAACTCTACTCCTCAACTGGAGTTAAAACTAAAGCTAACTCTAGTTACACTAACTCTACTCTACTGTAAGTTAGTTATAACTAACTAATGAAGTTTAACCACCACTATCACTACTAATCTCAACACTCCCCCTCAAGCTGACGGGTAAGAACAGATTTTCAACCCCCAGCTTGCCAAGCAAAGAGTAGTGTTGGACCTTTCCTAGACCTTTAGTGAGTATATCTGCCAACTACGCTTTGGCGTTAATGTGGTGAGTTTGAATAAGACCCTGTTGCAATTTCTCCCTCATGAAATAACAATCAATGTCAATGCGTTTTGTCCGCTCATGAAAAATAAGATTTGCAGCTATTTGAATAGCTGCTTTACTGTCACAATGCAAGGCAATTGGCAGTTGAATTTGGACTCCCAATTCTTTGAACAACCCTACTAACCATGAAACCTCTGCCACTGTGGAAGCCATGCTTCTGAACTCTGTTTCAGTTGAGCTTCTGGAGACTGTGTTTTGCTTCTTCGATTTCCATGATATCAAAGAGTTTCCTAACTTGACTAGATAACATGTAACTGACTTCCTGGATTGAGGGCAAGAGGCCTAGTCTGAGCCATAAAAGGCTACCAAGTTATTCGACTGATGTGAAGACATCAATAGGCCTAATCCTGGTTCATTTTTGACATACTTAATCACCCTCAGAGCTGCATCCATATGATTCCTTTAAGGTTTATGCATGAACTAACTTAGAACCTGAACAATATAGGCTATATCAGGCCTAGTCATAGTTAGATATAGTAGCCTGCCCACTAACCTTTGATAAGTTTCAGGGTCAGGTAACATACAGTCCTTGACTCTTGCACCTGTGGCATTACCAGAACACAAGACAACCTCATCAAATTCTGATGTGGTCGGCCTTTGATTGCACTATAATGGGGTAGATACTGGCTTAGCTCCCCCTAGCCCAGAGTCAGCAATCAAGTCAAGGGTATATTTCCTCTGATTCATCAAAATCCCAGCTTTGCTGCGAGCAAACTCTATTCCCAAAAAGAACATGAGTTGCCCCAAATCTTTCATTTTGAACATCTTCTGCATGTTGTCTCTTGAAGACTAAATTAGTCGAGGATCATTACCTGTGACTAGGAGGTCATCTACATAGACTAAAATGACAACCAAAGCTGAACCTATCTATTGTGTAAACAAGGAGTAATCAAAATGAATTTGAACAAATCCCAAATCTCTAAGAGCTTCTATCAATTTTAAGTTCCATTATCTAGAAGCTTGCTTCAAACCATAAAGTGACTTCTTTAGTTTGCATACTTTGGTCTTGGGCTCCCCTTGATGTTGTACCCTTATGGAAGATGCATGTACACTTCTTCAAATAAGTCACCTTGCAAGAAAGCATTGTGCACATCCATTTGATAAATATGCCAATTCTCAGAAGCTGCTACTGCTATAACTGATCTAACAGTGACCATCTTGGCCACTGGGGAAAATATTTCCTTGTAGTCTAGGCCCTCATTTTGACGGAAATCTTTGGCCACCAATCTACCTTTATATCTCTCTGCCTCCCCATTAGCTTTATATTTTGCTTTGTACACCCATTTGCACCCTATAGGAACTTTACCAGCATGAAGATCAACAACATCCCAGGTGTTATTTTCTTCTAATGCTGTAACTTCTTGTTGCATAACAGTTACCCACCTTTCATCCTTTGAAGCCTCATGATAATGTTTGGGCTCAGCTATAGAAGATTGAGCTGATAGACATTTAGAATAGGAAGGGGATAAACTATCATAACTCATATAGTTTGACATAGGATATGCACAAGAGGTGGAGACAAAATCCTGCAGCCATTTTTGTGGACCTGCAGTTCTGGGTTGCTTTCTGATTGCAATGGGTAATGCATCATCCAAAACTTGCAAATGTAAAGAATCATGTTGCAATTTTGGAGCAACATCAACATCTTCATCAACTGGTAATGGAGAAGTATCAATGAGAGCTTCTATTGCCTCAAAAACTACATCAGACATTGCCTTGAGAACTGCATCATGTTCAGTTGCCTGATCTTGATACAATACTCCTGTATTATCTGGTAAATCAGCTGGCTCAAGTACTGGAAAGGCTGGAACAGATGACGACTTGATTTGTTTGAAAGGAAATACATGTTCCTTAAAGACTACATTCATGCTAACAATGAATTATTTGGACTGCAAATCATATAGTTTATAGCCTTTCTTGGTTGGGGAGTACCCCATAAACACAACAGGTAATGCTCTGGCTGAGAATTTGTCCTGCCTCCCTTACATTCACAAGATAACACAAACATCCAAAACCTCTCATGTGATCTATAGAAGGTTCACTGTTAAATAACTTTTCATATGGAGATTTACCCTTTAAAATTATGGAAGGCGGCCTGTTTATGATGTACACTGCTGTAAGAATACAGTCACCCCAAAATCTTAGAGGGACTGCATCCTGAAACCTTAAAGCTCTTTTCACTTCTAGTATATATTTGTGCCTCCTCTCAACAACACCATTTTGTTGTGGACTATACACACATGTTGTTTGGTGAACAATTCCCTGTGATTCTAAAAATTGTTTCATATCTGAGTTGACAAATTTTGACCCATTGTCTGTTCTTATAGTTCTAACAGAGCAATTAAACTGTGTGTGAATCATACAAGTTAGCCTTTTCATCAACTAATGAGTCTCATCTTTGGCATTCATCAAAAACAACCAAGTGATCCTAGAGAAGTCATCAACAACTGTAAGGAAAAATATTTTATTATCATGAGTAGGTACCCTGTAAGGCCCCCATACATCTGCATGTAAAAGGTGAAAGGGAGCCTATGCTCTGATAGTACTAACAGAAAATGGCAGCTTAGTTTGCCTAGCTAATGGACAAATATGACAGTCTAAACATACAGCCTGTGAACTACCTTTCTTGAAATGCTGCTTGAGCTTGCCAATTCTCTTAATAGCTTCTATAGGGAGATGTCCAAGACTTTTGTGCCAAACTCACAGATTTATTGAGCTCTGCTTATTCTGTGTTGAAGTCTGCATAGCTGTGGTATTTACAGTTGGTGTAGATGACTGTTTTTTTATGAAGGCAACTCCTAAGAATGTATAGCCCATTAGTTTCACTACCAATCCCCAACACCTTGCCAGTATAGAGGTCCTGAAATACACATAGGTCAAGAAAGAATCCAACAATGCACTGCAATTCCTTAGTAAGTTTTGAAACTGACAGTAGGTTATACTTAAAATGTGAAACATGAAGTACATCACTAATTTTGTAATCCTTGAATATTTTAGCGGATCCACTGTGAGTGACCTTAGATAAATCTCCATTTGGCGGGTGAACTGAACTACTACGCCTAAGGGACTTAGATTATTTAGTAAGTCAATCTTTGAGGTCATATGATTGGAGGCTCCACTGTCTATAATCCAAACATCCTGATTCAGAAAGGTCATTAAGGATATGATATTACCTGACTCCAGATCTGCTGCATTAGCTGTAACTTTTGTAGGCTTACTATTCAGCAGTTGTAAAATCTGGTGGTATTATTCTAGTGTGAAGGTTGGTGCAGTGGGAGTGGAAGTGAATGCTGCAGGTTCAGTCTGCTCAGTTGTCGTATTAGCTGCTGCCTGAGTATTGTGCTTCTTCTTCAACTTGTAATCATTTGGATATCCCACTATTTTATAGCATGTTTCCTTAGTATGCCCCTTTATCTTGCAAAAGTCATAGAAAAGGTTGTAGTTCTTCCTCATTTTCTGTTGGTTTCCAGTTCTATTTTCCATCAAGGCAGTCATTTCGGTATTATCCATGTTAGCGGAAGCATTTGCCATAATCTTTTAGCTCTCATGTTCCATTAGCATAGAGTATGCCTTGTTTACTGACGACACTAGCACCATAATCAAGAGATGACTACGAGCTTGTTCATAAGATTCATTGAGTCCTATCAGGAATTGTAGAAGCTTTTGACGCTCCATTAACTGGACAAATTCACGAGAATTGGCAGCATGACGGCCAGGAATTGGTGCGAAACTATCAAATTTTCCCAAAGTACTCTCAATTTTGAGAAATAGGTTGAAATTGAGCTAGTGCCCTGCCTAGCAGTAGTAATTTCTCTGTAATCTGAAAAATCCTAGAACAATCCACCTTATCAAAATGCTCTTTCAGATCATCCCATACCTCACTAGCATTTGAGGAATACACCATTCCACTCAACAATTCCGGTGAAACACAGTTTATCAACCAAGACAATACAATTGCATTGCAACGCTCCCAGAGATCAACGAGATTCGTTCCGTAATTCTCTTTTTTGCATGTGTCGTCAATGAAACCTAGCTTATTTCGTCCTAGGATTACAATCCTCATTGACCGACTCCACACAGAGTAATTTTTCGGTCCTCTCAATTGTAATAAAATCAATATAGCTCCTGAATTATCATTTAAATTCAGGAAAAGTGGATGATTGTGACCTAACCTCTCTGGTTCGGTGTTATCGAGAGTCGCGATTGTTGATCCTCCAAATGAACTTTGAGAGAGCAGAATTGATGACGATAAGACCACATTAATGGCCGTATGGCTCGGATACCATGATGAAATCAGCTAACCATGGAGCTCTGCCATGGATGTGGAGCTGAAGTTATAGGTTAGAGGAGAGGGAATCTGACGGAATATTCTAGAAGCGGAGGAAATAAAGATGTAATTCATCGAATCTACTTTACAAGTGTAGCTGTACATGCATATGTAGAAGAAGAATTAAAACTAACTCTACTCCTCAACTGGAGTTAAAACTAAAGCTAACTCTAGCTACACTAACTCTACTCTACTGTAAAATAGTTATAACTAACTAATGAAGCTTAACCACCACTATCACTACTAATCGCAACATAATATACTGGAGATTGGAGCACCTCTGTATGAACTTCCAGCATATTATACTGGACCAGTATATTATCCTAGAATTTCAGTATATTATGTTGAAAGTTCACATGTAAAAAATTCGAATTCCAGTATATTATGCTGGAATATTTTTCGGATTTTGAACAGTTTTTTCGTTCAAATTTATCTTTACATGAAAAGTGGCTAAATTTCGATTGCTTTTAAAATTGTAACTACTTTTCAATTATCAATGGTAAATCTTGCTATTTTTAAATTTCACCATTTTTTTTCCCCATTAATTCCCTACTCCCTTTTTACGTTGTATGGATAGCAGCCCTTATACTCCCACTCCCCAACAGACCTTTTGTGGACCTAATTAAATGAGATAAAAAGACATACTTTGTTCCTTATGCAAAAGTTAACAAAACTTTATCGGTCAAATCAAACTTTTGAGAAAGTGGAATTAAACTTTTAATCCTTTGAAAAGGAAAAAAAAGGTGTCTTATGACTTCCAAACCTTTCATGGGAACGTTGGATTCTTTCCCCATCCTAAAAAGTACTCTTTTTGTCCCATTAATTGTCTTATCTTAACGACTAGCAAGCTCCATTAACATTAATTTTGAGGATGATTTTATGCACTTATAATGTATAGGGTTTTATACATTATCATATGATCAAGAAGATTTGCATGAACAAGTAACTATTTGTAAGGGAAACAATATCCTATGCCTGATTAAAATTTGAATAGAAGAAAATAATCCTACAAAAATATTCGATATATTTTATATTTATCGATCTTTTGTGCTATATTTTTCTCTATTAATTCCTGGTGAAAGGACTATATATTTAAGAAAATATTTGTAGTGTGTCATAAAACCGATCTCCCCTATTAATTATTTTATGTCTATTTGATAATCTATAAATAAGATATATAACCTACTAATTAGCCTATTAAATTGCATTGAAAATATAAATTTTTATCTTGTAAGTGCATATAGTAACTTAAATTAGTATTAATTTTCTGAGTTATTGCTTAGTCGATTATTTGATTGATACTAGTAACGTATAGCTGTCAAAAGTTGTTTGTGTATGTTTCTGTCCCTTTATGCTTAAGACAAATTGACAATTCGATTATCGCTCATATACAAGCAGATCAAATGCAGTTCAGCTGATATTCTTTCCCGCCTGTAGGTGTTTTATTAGCAAAGGAGATGATTTTAAGCTAAAATAAGGACTTATGCACATTTGTGCATTACATGCGGTAGGTTTTATAGTAGAAAATGATATAATAATAAATATAAATGGACATAAAATTTAGAATCAATACTTTTGAAGTGAGTCCGATTGTTATTGTTGTTATTATATAAACCTCAGTTTTAAAAGGTGTTTCTGGGGCGAGCCCCGGGTTGAGGCGTACCAAAAACGCCCCGGAGCGATGGTGTGAGGCGAAAGTCTCAAGAGGCGTACGCCCCGCAATTTGGGGCGTACGCCCGGGCGTTCGGGGCACAATTTTTTAGTAAAGAGTAAGCCATAGCTAGAGACTTTTTCAAATTGAAACAAAATTTGTTGAATTAGTCCTTCATATAATACCCAAATTCTCAAAAGTCAGTTTGGTAATTACTTAAAATGTTTAAAAAGGAACTCAAAAGTATTAAATTTAAAAGTAAAGACCCTTTTTATTGATTTAAGCTCTAATTCATGGTTTTCTCAAATTTTTATCTTGTCCGCTAGTCTGCTAATATCTCCCAAAAGCAACAAATATTTAATTTTTTTTTTACAAATACAAAGAGAACTACATTTTTCTTCATAGCAGCAAATCCAAAGTTTCAAATTGCAGGTTAATCATCCTTTTTGTTCCTCCATATAGAAAACTTTATTTTTTTAGATTCAAATTACTTGTGCTTGTAAGTAACGTATAATAGATTGTTTGTTTAGTTTTTTGTGGGGATGAAGCACACATATATATAGCTTTCTTCAATTTTTATGCAATTTTATCTGTTTATAAATGTTAGCTATCATTATATTATTTTATAAAATATTAAAAATTAAATACATATGGGGCTTACGCCTCGTGCCTTGGGGCTTACGCCCCGATGAGGCATATGTAAAACGCCCCGCCTTACGCTCACGCCTTTTAAAACACTGATATAAATAGAAGAATTAACCCAAATAGCCGCTCACCCATTTATTTAAACTAAAAATAGACGAAAGATGTATAATATATGTATAATTCATATATAATATATGTATAATCGTATATAATTAGTTTATATTTTATGTATACCGATTAGAAAAAGTAAACAGTAACTCTAGTGGGCTACTTGTGTAAAGATTCAATATCAAAATTTTCATTCAAATATACGTGATCCAAGCCGTATTCATTGTCGAAACACTGGATCCACACGTAATAAGTATATCAATGTCTCACATCATATTCAAGTCCATTTGACTCGCAATGAATTAATGAGATTTTACAAAGCCCTTATTCTAATTCAAGAGCAACAGTCCAAATGTTTAAGGGAAACAAAAAGAAACTCGTGATTTAATTTGATCAAGTTCTTTGTTTCTTGTGGCATATTGGGACAGTCAAATTAATAACGACAGCTTGTATATATGAGGACAGCCACACGACGATTTGATGTACTTACTCTCCTCTTATTCTAGGTATCTTAAACAACCGTTTGGACATAAGAAATTTTTTCACTTTTTTTCGATTTTTTTTTTTACTTTTTTTCGAAATCAGTTTTTGGTCATAAATTTTTTAATTTTCACTTGAAAATACATTTTGGAATTTTTCGAAAATTTAAAAAATTCCAAAAAGCTGTTTTTCAAAATTTTCAGTCAGATCACTCATAAAACTTAAAAAACAACCCAAAATTATATTCATGTCCAAACACAACTCTAATTTTCAAATACCATTTTCACATAAATTTTTGTTCACTTTGTTTTGGAATTTTACAATTCTTATGTCCAAACGCCACTTAGTTTCTTATCCTTTTGTACTCTTCTGAATAACCAAAAAAAGAAGAAAAAGAAAAAACCAATCAAAAGTTGATTGAGATTGAAGGAAATTATTTCACATTTTCACCCTTCCCATCAAAGTTCAAAGGAAGCAACAATTTAAAGTNATTCTGAATAACCAAAAAAAGAAGAAAAAAAAAGAAACAGAAAAAACCAATCAAAAGTTGATTGAGATGGAAGGAAATTATTTCACATTTTCACCCTTCCCATCAAAGTTCAAAGGAAGCAACAATTTAAAGTTCAAACTATCTCTTTGTCAATCTCAATCTTAAGAACAATAATGCCATAAATTTGCGATGACTATCAAGCAAACTCTTTGATTTATTTTATTTTATTTTTTGGACGATTATATTATTGTGGTTCTGCTGGTATTATTTTCACGGTTATTATTTCATTGGTAGGTTTTCCAAGATGGCAGTGTCCGTCGTTGATCGTCGGCAGGTGAAGGGAGCTGGTAAAGCCGATTTATAGGTCACTAACTTGAATAAAATTTCAAGAAAAATAATTTAAAAGCTCAACACAGAATAGTCTATAGTTCTGTACCACAATTCGGAAAAAGATTGAATAACATTTCACAATTAGCAATAAAAAGTATTCTTCTCAAACCCATCAAGAGTAAAGACAAACATAATGGTTGCATGATTGTTTATCCTTTGAATGTAAAAGGGCCATGTAATTTTGTCTATTACGATAGAGTGATCTGTATCAAAAGTAATGGCAGATTCTAAAATAGTTGTCTTCTTCAACATATGTGGCAATTCTCAATCTGTAAATTTTGTAATTTATTGTTTGACCGAAGCTACTTATTTGTTCTCTTCTTCAGCATTTCAGGACTGGTACTACTTGGAGATGTTGAGAGTACGTTTGGTATTTCTCCTTGATTTTTTCCATGTTTCTTCTGGGGTACGTGGTGCGTGATAAGCTACAAGATATTTTTGACTGATAAATTGACTTGATCGAAACTTACATGATTAGATTTCACACATTTTCGAAGATTAGTGTAGCCAAAAAAGAGGAAAAATAGAAATTACACCTCAACTCTAAACTATTTGGTTTGACTATTATAAATCTTCTTGCAATGGCATATTTGCTCTTCTAGTGGGCAAATGCAACACAGTCTGTATTTCGGGATAGGTGGATTCCACTATTTAAGATTATCGCATTTAATCTACCTTCTATAACCCAACTTCTGGTATTAGAATCAAGTAATGCCGATTATCGAACATATAGTAATTCCCTCTTCAAATCACATTAAGATAAACTTTGAAGTAAAGAATGTTACTTTGGCTATATGAATTATGGTGGGGAGTCAAAAGAAATGGTGATGGGTTTGACCTAGGGCTGTCTGAGGGGAGGGTATTACCCGAACCGATATCGGTACCGCACAGTACCGGTCAGGATTGGAGTAGGGATGGGAGATTTGGGTAAAGGGTAAAGGATCTGGGAGGGTACCGGTAGAACCGGTCTGGTTGGTACCCTTGAGGTACCGAACCGGTACCCTTAAGTTTTTTTTTTTTTTTTTTTTTTTTTTTTAATAAAATGTGGCTATTTTTGTACTGTTAGCCAACGACTATTTAAAAAAAAAAAAAAAGAGAAGTTATTTTTGCCTCCCTAACCCCTTAACACCCCCTACCCCTAATTTGTGTTAAGTTTGTTCAAATATACTTTGGCCCTATTTTAAAACTATAAATACACCATTTCATTCTTTCAATTTTCACACTAAACTCTCATATCTCTCTCTGTCTCTTGTAATTAACGTTCTAGTACTCAATTAGTTTGGTATAACTTTTCAAGCATCAACATCAAGTATTCAGTGACATATTTTTTCTTGGCACTACACTATTAGTTGGAGTATTTTCTTCCATCAACATCAATATACGTCGGCGTTTGGTACATTCGTTCCAACTCATATTAATTTTTACATTTATTTTTGTTATACTTGTGTTGCTATTTATTTTTATTTCAATTATTTATTATTAGAAATAGCACCTAAACTAGTAAACAATATGTTTAAAAAATTGACTAAGGGTAATGCTAGTTCTAGTACACCTACTCATCTTGATGACTTCACTCACGTAGATAAAACACCTGTCTATCATGATGTTAATGTTAATTATCAACCATTATATCACGAAACATTACTAGCACAATATGATAATTATGATAATTTTAGTGAGGATGAAGAGAACTTAGATGAAACACCAACTAGTCTTGCTCTTGCAATTCCAACTTAGAGACAATCTCAGTTTGGAGCTGATGTTCCGTTACCTCCCAGTAAAGAACTAGTTGAAGGAAAAAAA